>RPOG01005507.1:0-31521 GCA_008086565.1 Thalassoma bifasciatum | reverse complement strand
GTTTTTCTTTAGTGTGAACAAACATATGTGTGGTCAGATTTCCTTTCAGGTTAAATCTCTTTCCACACTCAGAGCAGCTGAAAGGTTTTTCTTTAGTGTGAACAACCATATGTGCAGTCAGACTTCCTTTTTTGTTAAATCTTTTCCCACATCCAGTACACCCAAAAGGTTTTTCTTTGGTATGAACAAACAAATGTGCGGTTAGATTTCGTTTGAAATTGAATCTTTTACTACATTCAGGACAGCTAAAAGGTTTTCCTTTAGTGTGAACAAACATATGTGCAGTTAGATTTCCCTTTTGGCTAAATCTGATGCCACATTCAGAGCAAATGAAAGGTTTTTCTTTGGTGTGAACAAATGCATGTGCAGCGAGATTTCGTTTAAAATTAAAAGTTTTACCACACTCTGTACAGCTGAAAGGTTTTTCTTTAGTGTGAACAAACATGTGTGAGGTCAGGTTGCTCTTTTGGCTAAATCTGAGACCACATTCAGAGCAGCTGAAAGGTTTTTCTTTGGTGTGAACAAACATATGTGAAGTCAGACTTCCTTTACGGTCAAATCCTTTCCCACATTCAGGGCAGCTGAAAGGTTTTTCTATAGCATGATCAAATATATGTATTTTCAAATCTGCTTTATGAGTAAATCGTATTCCACAATCGAAGCAGCTGAATGGTCTCTTTTCTGTGGGAAACACCCTATCATTGTTATTACCAGGCTCAGGATGATTGTGTGACGTTACAGTCCCTGCTATTTTGTTTGTGGAAGATTTTAATTTGCTAAGACAGTCTCTGGTCTCCTCCCAGTCATCCACTCCATCTTCAGACCCTGATCCAGAATCTGAGGAGGCTTCGATCTCAACCTCAATCTCTGGTTGTAAATGTTTTTCTGGATCTGAGCTCCTTGCTGGTTCTGCTCTTCCACAGTCCTCTCCACCAGCTGCTGTTTCCATATGCTCAGTTAGTCTCTGATGAAGCAGTGAGGACTGAGGTTTCTCTTCCTCATCATTTTCACTCTTCATATGAACTGAAGGAAACAGGAACTTGGTATCAGCCTCCTCCAGTCCTTGAAGCTGCTCTCTCCCCTGACCCATCCACACTTCCTCCTCTTCCTCTTTAATGAGTGGGCACTCATTCTCCTCCTGATCTGGATAGGGGCTCCTCTCCTGCTGCTCAGGGGGAAGCTCCTCTTTCTTCACAATTGGTAGCTGAACATCTGTAGGACACAGTCAACAAATGTCAATGAGATATTAGATCATCTTTCCTGATGGAAAAGTAAATCTGGAAAAAAAAAAAGTCAGGATCTTTATTCTCAGCAATGCTTAAGGTTGATTTTTTATTTATTTCTGAACAGGAGACAGTCACCTTAGTGTCAGACTATAAGTTTTGGAAAAAACATTTGGGAGATGAAATATGGATGACTTATTGTTGTAACAGATCTGTGAGGCTTGCGTTTTACAAGGGAACTTTGAAGTAAACATTTTTAGAAGTAAAATGCATATTTTTGGAAGATGGATAGCATTAGTTGTTGACTTAATGGACTGCGTTTTTCTGTGAAGAGGAATATATATGGTACAAAAAACAAAGCAAGTTTTCATCAAGAATTCAGAGAGGATATTTCTTAAAAGTTTTTATTCCACAATTTGACAGGGATTTTTTTTTTTTTGCAGAGAAATAAACCCCATTAACAAAAAAGAATGTATGATGTAATTCTCGACATCCTAGATTTGAAAACAGTCATCTTCTCTACATCAGTGATTCCCAACCTTTTCCAGTTCAGGGCCCACTTTTAAGTCTCAAACATTTCTGTGGCCCAACTCCAACCCTTTAAGTATGGAGGCTGTATAATGCCTTGTTTGTGCTCAATTTGTAACGAAGACTCAAAATGTAACAAAAAACTGTAATATAACCCAAAATGTAATAACTGGTCAATAATGTAACAAATGCCAAGCCCAAAACATAAAAACCATTTGCCCACAATGTAACAACTTGTTAAATTTTGGGTCAGTGATTACATTTTTGGGTTATAGAACTTAGCTTTATTAAATTTGGGGTCATGTCACATATTGTGCTTTAATATGCCTTCTTAAAGGACTTCTCTTACATAAAAATGCTTTAAGATGTTTAATATCCTCAAAGATCTAACTAAATTTTGACATTTTAAACATTATTCAGTATCTTTATATAATTACCCTCCATGAAAATTAGGACTATTTCGGAAATGACTTGGCGGCCCACTTACAATATTCCGCGGCCCACCAGGGGGCCACAGCCCACAGGTTGGGGATCAATGCTCTACATTTGTATTTATGATGAGAGTCATGTGTGTTTTGAAAAATAATTACAGGTCATTGTAGCTATGGTTGTGAGGACATGAGGATTCATCCAGGCCAAACTGTGTTTTTAAGCTGTTGATACAATGGTCAATAAATGCTGCAGATTGACAGTCGTCGTCCTTCATAGATAAGTGACAACTCATGACAATAAGTAACAGTGAAATACCACCACACCAGTACAAGGCAGGAACACAACAACGAAGGTAGTTCAGCAAAAATGACACCAAAGAAGGAAAAAAACAAGGCGCCATCTTCATCACACTGACATATTTTAGCCTGTTAGCCTGTAAGCATGGAGGACCATCACTCTGTGCTGGCTTTGGTCGTGTTTTGTTGACACTGAAGATGAAAGTGGGTCAATGACAAAAAGAGGGTCTAAAAACGTATTTTTAAAAAGTTCTTTGAAAATGGACAAAAAACATATTTCTGAATAAAGAATTATGCTTTCTAACAGATTTCAGTAGTTGACCAACATTTCAAAGATTTTAGGTTCATAATGTTTTGGTATTTTTAATTTGAGCACCCAAAAATGTCAGGTGGCACAACCAAATATATGAAAATATATTTATATGTTCCTGTTATTTTTTCTGTGTGAAATTATTGGCAAGTATCTCTCAAGTGTCTGTAGTGACTCATACATTTTCATTTTGTGTGTTTAATTTCTTTTATTTGTGAATAAGATCAATAATTTGATGTTAAAATAACATTTCACATTATTACATTGGTTGTTCCACCTGACATGGAAATTGTTCCAGTCACCAATGAAGTGAAAAAACCTTTTTTATCAGTATTTCAGAGAAATCTACAAACTTTTCCACTTGGTCACAAATGTCATTTGGGCTCCTCTGGCTGATGCAGTTTCCTGTTTCCTGTTTTATTCTCTTCACTTTAAAATAAAAGTCTAATGTTACGGTTGCACCACCCTGACATTTGACAAGGTGAAAATTACGGGACAAAAGTTTTTTAAATGTCTCAACAGCTTTAAAATTATTTTCGTTTGCAAAGAATGTTTTATTTAAAAAGGTTCAAGCATAAAATAATGCCATTGTATTTTTAATTTCCATTTACAATAACTGACATTCAATTTTTAGAGTTTAATTACTGTGGATACTTGTCAGGACGGTTGCACCACCTGACATTTTGGGGGTTTGAGGAACCAAAACACAAAAAAACATGTTATATTTTAATAGTTTAAAGATGTGTTCAAATAACACAGGTTTCATAGAATAAAGAAATACATGTGATGAAATACTCAATTCATGATGTAAGGAAATATTGCAATCGGACACAAAAAAGTCACGTCACGTCATTGACCCAAATACCGGTCGAGGCCGTTTGAAAAAGCCTGAAACAGCTTCGAGCAGTGAAAGACTGAACCACTGTACCGAGATGGAGCCAAGTTTCTGTTGAAGAATGAGAATAAGCCCTTTAATAGAGGAGTTTCAGAAACACAATTCACGCAAAAATAAAAAAAAATCTACAGATAAGTTGCTCTCATCAAGTCTCCTTCTATGTTTCAACGTAACAAATCATTTAGTAAACAACGTCCTCATCTTTATTTTGCCAACGGTTTGTATCTATCTGCTATTTGTTTTGTTCGGTGCTGGTTTTCGTGATATAATCTCTTTTTCCACACTGGACAATTGCAAAAACCTTTTTTTTCCCCGCAACAAATCCACATTAAAACGATAAATGGCTGATACGTAGTTTTTCATGACTCAAATCGTATTACGTCATAGTTTACGTCTATGAACATTAACTACTGGTTCGATTTCCAGAGACATTATCAGACACATGTTGATAAACCAACCTGTTCTGTGCAGCTTTATCTCAGGGATTAAAATCACATCCAGTAGTTTTCTTTGTCTCTGCAGCTCCTCTTCATATTCACATGTTCTTTCTTCTTCCAGGTCTTTAAAAACAGCAGTGAGCATCCGCTGCTCCTGTAAATCTGTAGGATCCTGAAATCTGGACATCACCTCATATCCACGGGTCAAAGAAGAAAAAGATGATTTATGAATGTTTTCCTCTGGGCTGATTTTCTGAACTTCCTGACAGGAGGAAACGTCTTTTCTTCTTTGTTGATTCTTTGGCAGATTGTAAACAACGTTTTGGTACATTACCGCCACCAGCTGGTGTGGAGTGCTGCTGGGCTATATTATTTTACCAATTCACTAAATAAATGGAGAACTTAATTCTCTCAAATAAACGTGTACTTGCGAAATATTTGTCTATAGCTCTTTTATTGTAAATATTCCCCAATTTGCAGTCACATTTTTTCCCTCAAGCCCTGTGATTCACTACCCCATCAGTCCAGGGTGAACCCCACTTTGAAATGTGATCTAAGAACCAGTTCCTGTTAACAACTGATAAGAAATGGTTTAATCCATCAACACCATAAGCCACCATACTTAACAACTCTCCAATCATTTCTTTACCTTACCATGGAACGGACTGACTTTACTTCCACTATTCTGCCCCAGATTTCTTAGCTTAGCTGAAACATGACAGTTTCCCACAAAAAAAACAAAAAACAAAACCTCAGTCAGGATTTTCTGCTTCAAGTTTTATTTACGATGCTGTAAAACTGAACACACAAAGAAATGTACAATACTCTCTGACATAAGATTCATGTTCATTACATTCAACATGTTTTAAATCTTCTAATGTACCAAAAAAAAAAAAAAAAAGTCCAAAACATATCACTTGCATGATTCTAATAAGCATGGGACACTGCATAGGAATGCTAGCGGTTAGCATACAGTGATACAGCTTCAGTTTTAAAACAGAAATTGAACTTTTATGAAGGTTTAATGTCACACTTACTCTGTGTCAACAATACAGAAACCTCTAAATGTGAAAATGCTTGCAGGTGAATGTTTGGGCTAATGGCTGGCTTCAGTATAACAATGGCAAGCTCAAGGTTCCAAAAAGCTCAAAGCATCGCCAGATTGTCTATTTCAGTCAGTACAACATAGCATCAAAAAACAATCCACATCACATGATGTGTATTTCTTACTTATTGATTTACAGCCAGAAATCTAGGATCCAGTGACAATATGCAAAGTTTATGACTTACTTGTATTAAAGTAAGTCAAGATATATCCAGATTCATTGACCAACTTTGTTTCTGTTTACTCATGTACTGAATAAAATTTTGACACAGAGAATCTGTATAAAATCTTTTTTACACAGAAAATACACAGGGGGAAATTGTAGGGAATCAATTAAAGTAATTGGATTGATAAGTGGACTCGTGGCCTAAGACAGCTGGGATAGGCTCCTGACCCCTGTGATCCTAAATAGGATGAGCAGTAGAAAGTGAAGGAATGAATGAATAAATAAACATCTAGCTCTATACACATAAAGAATCTGTTTCTTTGAGAGCACATTAGGACATTTCTCCCAATCTCTGGGTTACAGTGTGAAGCTCCAAAATTGGCTCAAGAAGACATTTTCCGTGATTCTCAGAGCAGCTGATTAGTGTCCCCTACTTACAACCAATCATATGTTTTCGTTGCTTTTTTAAAATCCTTTTCCACACTCATAGCAGCTGTGATGGGTTTCCTGAGTGTAAACCAAACGTTGTCAGATTTCCTTTTTGTCTATATCTTTAACCACACTCAGAGCAGCTGAAAGATTATTTTTTAGTGTTTCTAGTGTGAACAACCAAATGTCTTACCAGATCTGCTTTTCGACTATATCTTTTGCTACACTGAGAGCAGCAGTGAGGTTTAGCTGAAGT
This sequence comes from Thalassoma bifasciatum, assembly GCA_008086565.1. Lineage (NCBI taxonomy): Eukaryota > Metazoa > Chordata > Actinopteri > Labriformes > Labridae > Thalassoma > Thalassoma bifasciatum. The sequence goes on along the minus strand of RPOG01005507.1, from coordinate 25,444 downwards.
GTGAATCGACATGTGTGCATGCAGAGCTCCTTTTTGCCTAAATTTTCTACCACACTCAATGCAGTCAAAAGGTTTGTCATTAGTGTGAATCAACATGTGTGTAGTCAGGCTACTTTTTTGGCTAAAGTTTTTACCACACTCAGAGCAACTGAAAGGTTTTTCTTTGGTGTGAACCACCATATGTACAGTCAGATTTCCTTTCTTCCAAAATTTTTTACCACACTCAGGGCAGCCGAAAGGTTTTTCTTTAGCGTGCACATACATATGTCTTACCAGTTCTCCTTCTAACATATATAGTTTTCCACACTCAGAGCAGCAAAAAGGCTTTTCTTTTTCGTGAGCCAACATGTGTGCAGTCAGAGTAGCTTGTTGCCAAAATCTTCTACCACATTCAGGGCAGCTGTGCGGTGTTTCTTTCTTGTGAGCCAGCATGTGTTTAGTAAGACATTTTTTTAGGCTAAATATTTTACCACACTCAGAGCAGCTAAAAGCTTTTTCTTTGGAGTGAACACCCATATGTCTTGCTAGCTCTGCATTTCGACGAAATCTTTTACCACACTCAGAGCAGCTGAAAGCTTTTTCATTAGTGTGAACTAACATGTGTGAAGTCAGGTCTCCTTTTCGGCTAAAGTTTCTACCACACTCAGCGCAACTGAAAGGTTTTTCTTTTGTGTGAACCATCATGTGTGAAGTCAGGTACCCTTTATGGCCAAAGTTTTTACCACACTCAGAGCAACTGAAAGGTTTTTCTTTAGAATGAACCAACATGTGTTTAGTCAGGATATGTTTTTCGTTGTAGCTTTTACCACACTCAGAGCAACCGAAAGGTTTTTCTTGAGTGTGAACCCACATGTGTGTCCTCAGACTTCTTTTTCGGTTAAATTTTTTTCCACACTCAGAGCAACTGAAAGGTTTTTCTTTAGTGTGAACCAACATGTGTGCAGTCAGGGTTCCTTTTTGGCCAAAGTTTTTACCACACTCAGAGCAACTGAAAGGTTTTTCTTTGGTGTGAACAAACATGTGTATTCTCAGATGTCCTTTAAGGCTAAAGTTTTTACCACACTCAGCGCAACTGAAAGGTTTTTCTTTGGTGTGAACAAACATGTGTGTTCTCAGATTTCCTTTACGGTTAAAGTTTTTACCACACTCAGAGCAACTGAAAGGTTTTTCTTTAGTGTGAACAAACATGTGTGTTCTCAGATGTCCTTTATGGTTAAAGTCTTTACCACACTCAGGGCAGCTGTGTAATGCTCCTTTGGTTTGATCAGATATGTTTCTTACTAAGACTGCTTTGGTTTTTACCCCTTCTTCTCTGGTCTCCTCCCAGTCATTTGCTTCATCTTCAGACCCTGATCCAGTATCTGAGGAGGCTTCGATCTCAACCTCAATCTCTGGTGGTGAATATCTTTCTGGATCTGAGCTTTTTGCTGGTTCTGGTCTTCCACAGTCCTCTCCACCAGCTGCTGTTTCCATATGGTCAGTTAGTCTCTGATGAAGCAGTGAGGACTCAGGTTTCTCTTCCTCATCATTTTCACTCTTCATATGAACTGAAGGAAACAGGAACTTGGTATCAGCCTCCTCCAGTCCTTGAAGCTGCTCTCTCCCCTGACCCATCCACACTTCCTCCTCTTCCTTTTTAATGAGTGGGGACTCATTCTCCTCTTGGTCTGGATAGGGGCTCCTCTCCTGCTGCTCAGGGGGAAGCTCCTCTTTCTTCACAATTGGTAGCTGAACATCTGCAGGACACAGTCAACAAATTTTAATGAGATATTAGATCATCTTTCCTGATGGAAAAGCAAATCTGAAAGAAAAACTCAGGATCTTTATTTTCAGCACTGTTGCTGAACTGTAATGATAATCTAATATATTGGACAAATGATTACAAGAGCCTCCTGCTTTTTGAAACATTGATTACAAAGAAAAACTTAAAGGTGGAGTTCACTTGTTTACACACATCTGAAAACCAAAGACATGGATTAATATATTTCACAGTTACAGGTGACTCTCTAACTGAAGTCTAAGGGAATGATCACAATGGCTATTCAAACAGTGCTGTATCCTAGTACGACTTTAGAACTTCAACAAGGGTCTTTAGGCCAAAGTCGCTTTTTAATGAAATGTATTATCATCATTATAATATTATAATGGCAGGGGATAAGAGGGCTGTGTAGGTCCAAAATAACTTATGAAGAGCCCAGAAGTGAGTCAAGTTGGAACAATGTTCTGTGTTCTCCAATCTGCTGGCTATGATGAGAACGTGTCCTAGAAATAGACATAATGGCGTAGGCAGTGGCTGGGTATGTGCTGACAGTGGTGCTAAAGTCTGGTTGGTAATGGAGTAGTGTGACCCCTGCTGATGTGCCATAAAGTGACTGTTTGCCAGATGATACTTCTGAGAGTGTGATGCTTGTTTGAGTTTAGAAGGTTAAGTCCAAGTATGGGATTTATGTGTTCGAAGTCTCATTTCCATTGATGTTTATCACCCTGAATGATTCAAAAATTAATTGTCCTTTAAAGAAGTGTTGACTCTCGCCTGGTTTTATTCAAGAGTCGTACTGTACAAATTGCTTAGCTACTAGTGTCCTGCAACAACTCCCATATTCTTTTAGGGTGTTTCTTAGCAAAAGGATAAGACCTCAGAGTAGCCATTTCCTTTTGCTCTGAGGTTATTATGAATTGTATAATTAAGAGACACCAACAGTGCTTTACAATCAGTTAAAAACAATCCTAAATGTGCCCCTCCCCACACACACCACCACCATCACAACCACCCACACACGTGTTTACAGGACATATTAGAACTTGTCACAAAAACATGACCAATGAGAACATGCCTTTCCAAAGCTCAGAGACCTGGGAAGCAAAGTAGTAGATTCTTGAAACACACCCAGAGCACTGACATAAGGCTTCTTCCATATCCGTATTTAACGTTGAGCATAAATGAGCCTTTACCATTCTGTCTTTTGGAGCTCCTTGGGGAAGCATGGGATGACCAACTTTGAAGATTCGTGTTCTTCAGATCTATAGAGATAAATGATAACATATCTTACGACCATCATACACATTGGTGAAAATACAAAGATAAGGATTTTTTTCCACCAAAAGTGAAACATTTTCCACCATTTACTTCAAACATTCTGTGCCTTTTATAGTTTACCATGTGTTGGTTGAGTGTCCCTGATGTCTAAACCACTCTGAGTTGTTGACTCAGTCGTGCCTCCAGTGCTGTCCAGGGTGGTTGAGTCGGGTGCCTGACTCAAAGGTGTCTGTTTCCTAGCAGCCTCAGCTGGTGGGCCTTTAAAAAGAGACGAAAAATTAGTGTTGATAAAAACAAGTTTGTTTTCTATTATTATTATTCACAATAAATCATATTCAAGGCAGGCAATACAGAGCTCTAAATATGATAGTTTATCATACTGAAAGAATAATGCAACTGAGATCTAATATGTAGAAAAACTTATCACAATGGCATAGTTTAAAAATAGAGGACAATTTTTACCAACTAAATCAAAACCCATGTGAAATGTTGACATTCTTATACTGTGTAAGTTAAGCTACCCAATCCTATTACTTTCATAACTCATCAGTTCAAACCAACTGATTGAGGGGATACTTCACTCATTTGCATTTGGTTAAGTATCACTAGAAACCTGGTAGTTGTTTTTGAATGGTCCTTTATCCAGTCCAAATTTTCTGAATCTGAATGTGCACGTAATCAAACTGTTTCTGAGGAATTCCTTTGGCCCAATCAGATAACTTTGGCAGAGTTAGCTGTTGTAATGTACTGCATACTACATGAGTCAGCATACCTTGGTGTTGATGTGAGTCAGCAATGGGTTCCTTGCCAGAATCGCCATCACTCATGTCTACTTCATCTGGATGGGTAAAAACAGGACAAAGTTTACAAATCAAGGATTAAAAACACCTTACAATATTTCCAGTGCGTGCCAACCTTATTTCAAAATTCATTTTACCATCAGACTTGATCTCGATGTCATCAAGTCCTTTCCCTTGGAGTTCAGACAGTCTTCCTCCTTCCATGGCAATCAACAGCTTGCTGACTTTAGCGAGCTGCAGGGTACTCTCTGGAAGCCGGTAGAACTCTCTGTGGACACGAATGTCAAGTCCCAGAAAGGTTGCAAGTAGATCCATCTCATTTTCTTTTAGGTTTAGTACTGTTGACAAAGTGGAAACCTGTTTGCTCAATCTTGCGGAGGTAAGTGCTTGTGGGTTATTTGCACCACATTTGACCGCAAACTTGCGTAAACAGGCAGATCCACGATAGTGTGCAATCATGTTTGGCTTTGCAAACACGAATACATTGTCTTTGTGGATGTGACACACAGTCCTCTTTTGCAGAAGGAGCTCAATTGCAGCTGTCATGTCTGGTGTCAACAAGACAGGTACCTTTTTAGATCTTTTGCCTCTGATTTCCACTGTATCAAAATGCTGTGCAAGCTTCCTTTCTAGCTTCGTCAGACACTTTGTGTCTGGATTCAACTGTCCACGTTTTCTTGAAGCAAAATTCTGGAGCTCCATCCTGGAAACTTCCCCTTGTCTGTGTCTGTTGAATAGTACTATCTGTGCCAAAGTCACTTGGATAAGATTTCCAAAGCTTTGGATGTTTGGATCCATCTCAAGGTCCTTCATACACTTGGCATGCTCTGAAGAGAGAAACTTGTGAAGCAGCAAGATATCTTGTGTAAAGGTCAAAACCTTTGGCTTGTTCCATTTGACCTGTTGAATAGAACCCAATGCTGCAGCTGAAATGGCGTCTTCCCACCTTTTCTCATACAGAGTTATAAACTGCTCCGCAGACTCTGCTAAATCAGTCTCATTTGCAATAATGGCATTGCACTGCACAATGCATGCGATCTTTGCCAAACTGTGCCCTAATGTCAGAGCCAATGAGGGTGTTTTATACGAGTTTGTTTCAGAGTTGTAACCTGCAACAGCTCTGACTGCTTTTATCACAACAGGAAAGTTACTTGGCACGACAAGGTCTTCTGTAGTCTTTAGCGATGTTATGGCCCTTGCTGCCATCAAAAGTCTTGCAGCCTGTCTCATTCTCTGCCTTATGTAATCAATATATGTCCCCTTTGCTCTCCTGGAATTAAACAATGACTCACCTAGACTAAGGATGAGCCTTTCTTGTCTTACAACCACAGAAATATCGTCATCGGTCATTCCGCAAGCAATTTCCCAAATAGTATCTTGCAATTGGTCAAGTCTTGGTAAATCAAGGCTGATGCTTTTTCGTCCATTGTTAATCTCTACCTCTGCAGGCTTCTGAGGGCAATTTCTCATGTGTTTCGTAAGGCTTTTCCTGGAATACAGTCCGTGGCAAAACCTGCAGAGACAATAGTCCTCCAATTGCCTTGATTTTTTTGATCTGCGGCAAGTAACCATCTCTCCAATCCCATGTCTTGCCACAAAAGCATTGTGCCCAAAGTTTCCCTTCAGTTTAAGATAGCGTAGCAAAGTATGTCTCTCTCTAGATCCTTTCTTAAAACTGAGAACCTTTGCAACATCAGGTTCTTTGCTGTGGCAGGCTATAAGGTGTCTTGACAATGCACAAACAGCCTTTTCACAATAGAGACAATATTGCTTTTTGTGTGGCTTGCTTTGTTTTTCTGTGTTGGGCAATGGTGCAACTTTAACAGATCTCTTCTCTTGTGATGTATTGTCTTCTGAAGTTTGACTGCAATTTGCCAATCGAGCACAATGATTACTGCTCATCTGCTCTCCTGAAACAGTGGTACTATACCCACTGTGCTTTGTGGAAATTCCCTCTGCAGTTTTGAGTTCAGTACCACGAGGACTTGCATCTGATGAAATGCCACTTGATTCCGGAACAAAGTTCAAATCATCACCTTCTGTAGCACCTGAAGATTCATCAGTTGTATCGTGGGAGAGCTACAGGAAATAGAAAAAGAAAAGATGCTTCAAATAAAGATCACATGTACTGTAGCAACCCAGGGTTCCTGTTAAGAATCCATAAGAAATGGTTCAATCCATCAAATAATATGATTACGATGAGCTTAGCTAGCTTAGCTGCAAGATCCCAAGGAAACACTGATTCAAGATCTGTGTTCAGTTTCACTTAGGAAGCTGTAAAACTGAACACGCAAGTTAATGTACATGACTGTCTCCCAATAAATTCCAATTCAATACATTCTACATGTTATACATCTCCTGATACACTAAAATAGACACAGTTAGCATAGTGCCAGCTTGATGCCAGCATATATGGGACATCCCATTGATATGCTAGCAGTTAGCATACATAAGTGTAGCTTTGGCTGCAAAAAAGAATTTCAACTTTCGTCACAGAAACCTGTCACGATTCCTCTTTTAGAACTCATAGCTGACTTCAACATAACTACAAATCAAATCAAACTTTATTTTTTATAGCACATTTCATACAATCAAATGTAGAACAAAGTGCTTTATACGTAAACTTCAGCAATGCTGAGGTGGAACAAAAAGCGAAGAGGTGAACATATAAGCTGTAAAAGTTTTGCAGAAGCTGTGTTACAGGATCTAACTCACCATAGCCCGCCCAGGCGACTGACAGTCCCCGTGATCAGAGGTTAATTCACTCTCTCCTTGGTTGTCTTCAATTTTAGAATTTGTGGCCCTGTGGGCATCATTTGTCAGTCGGCTTCGTGAACCATCTTCAGTGGAAGCAGCCATAATAAATCTGGGAAAGAAAAGACACTTAATATTTGACAAAGACCTCCTTATACAATGCAAAAAAAATATTTTTTTGAAAAGTTAGAGGGGGTAAGATAAATTGACCAGTATTTGGTCAACCCCTTACACCACACCCAATTCTGGCCTATTTACCATGCTATCTTTCAGAGCTTATACCTGCCAACACAAGGTCAAAATTCATTAGTGACGCCAATTTTGAAAGATTTAAGTCTCTCGTTTCAGAAAATGTCATGTTTTTATATGTGGCTAAAGGCTACATCAGGAAAAATGCAGCTGAAAAACTTTTTTCCCTCATTTTTGATAACCAATTTTTTTGTACATCATTTACTTCAAGATGCTTCATCAGTCACGTCTGACGAAATCATGTTAACAAAACCAGCCATTTCAGTGGTCTGTATCCTCTTTTTGGTTAAGTTTGTCCTCTCTGTGAAAAAGATCGATGAATATCATGAAATTATAGCTCCCGGTCACGGATTGTACCGCTCCTGTTGTTTACGTATATATAAATGATTACAGGCAGCAAGGAAAAAAAGGGAAAGATTTTTCAGCAGTCTATCCAGCTACAACAGGCTTTGTGTGAACAGTAAGGCTATTATTATTATTATTATTTTTTTTTTTACATTTTTTAATACGTTGCTCTGTTATATACAATCACCAAAAGAATTTTACCCAGTTTTATATTTTTACAAACAAACTTAAACATAAATATAAAGGTTCACAAATGGAGTCCAATCCAGTATGCATTGAAAAACAATTGACTTATAAATAAGAAAACAGGAGGGACTCATGAAATAAAGCAAAGTTGTGACAAAAGATAGTTACACAAACAAACAAACAAAAACAAGACAAAACAAAAATTAGTAAAGAAATGCAGTGTCAACATATTTTTTACAACTTGTCCCATGCGATATATTACTTCAATCCTCAAGAGAAGGAATAGAGTTAACAAAAGACAGCACACGACCCCAAGTCTTAGTAAATTTATCTGAACAACCTTTAGTACTGTATTTAATTTTCTCTAAATAGAGGAATGACATTAGGTCTTTCAACCATGAATTGTCAGGAGGTGGATTATGATCTTTCCATTGTAAAAGAATGCGTCTGCGGGCCACAACAGAAGCAAAAGCAATAATATTCCTTTCCCTGACAGAAAAATGAGTAAAATCTTCAGGGACACCAAAGATTGAAATAAAAGGGCTGGGCAGTAAGGCTATTATTAGCCTTATAAAGGGACAAGTTGAGGAGCATTGAGGAGAGAGGAGACATAAAAATGGAGGAGCACGAGAGTTGTCAGCCCAGTGAATGGAAAATTCCCATTTGAAAGACGCCCTGACAGCACCACTGACAAACTTAGAGTGATGTGTCTTCTTTTTAAAAAAAGGAGGTGTTGCAATATGTGTCCAATGACCCATCATGCAAGCAAATATATGATGTGTCACTTTTTATGGGGATTTTTTATTTTATTCTTGTTTTCTAATGATTTGGAGATTGACATAAAAAACACAACAGTATTCCCCCTAGTGGTGAAACTAAAGGGTGCCGACAGAACTTGCAACTAGTCTCAAATACAGCAGAATGGTACGTGTAAGGACTGCATCTGTTCAAGTCCGTTGAAAAAAAAAATGACTGACAAACCACCTTTTATGTATCTATCTTTTGATCTGCCACAACAATGTCATGAATTTGAATGAAAATACCACAAATTGAGGACCTTTTCTGGATTTTTTAGATGAGATTGAATAACAGCTTAGATGAATTAATTACATCTCAGAATTTATTAATCCCTCAATCATTTTAATAACTTGACAGCACTAACATATATGATCATTTTTTCATCCTATTTTGATGTATATTTTTCTGATGCTCTTTGTGTTTGATGGTGCAGTGCTGTGGTACTTTGTAAGACATTGATCTAAAGCCTCTGGCCGCAGTATAGCTTCAGGCACATAATTTTTGTTTAACAGTTTAAACTTAATGTTATACTCAGGATGAGAGTTGATGTGCCATAAATACTGCATTGGATACTTCAATGAGATAATACATGCTTTTTGTGTATTTTCCTCTGTTAGCATACAAAATGATTAAATCAACGATTGATCGTTAATTTGTGAGATTAACTGATCAAGTCACTTTCTCAAAATCCCTCTCACGACTATCGGCACTGATACCATATACTCGTATCAGTATCAGTGTGTCCCTAATAGAAATACACAGCTGTTTCATGTCCATAGATATCTGCTGAGAATGCTGCACAGTTCAACAGTAAATCAACGTTTCATGTTTCAAGTTTACCACACTTTACAAAGGATTGCATACAAAAAGCCTTTTTCTCACAAACACACTGTATGACTTTTAAGAGAACTCTGGATTTGATTTGCCCTTCATTTGTTTTAATTGTAGCTTCAGCAGCAGCTTTTTTGAAAATAACATTAATGATCACTGAGAAATTAACCTCCCATTCCATTTTATACTGTGTGGTGTGAAAATAAATAAAGTGTTCAGCGTATTTAACATTATTGACTGAACTGCTAAAATATGAGTGATTCTCTGATTTTGTTTTGATATAATATTTCATTTTTCGAACAAAAGCACCGGAACAATGTACATTTGTATCAAAAAATTACAAACCGGAAGTGAGGAGCGTTTTTATTTTGAAATTCTTCACTTTATTTCCGGTCTGTGGGACAGGGGCTTTAGAGTGGAGGGCTGCAGTCGGAATGTTATGTGGGTCACAAAACATGTTTTACTGGTCTGAGGGAGAACGACCCTGCGGGGGTGAATGTTTTTAGGTACAGAAGAGTTGAAACGGAGCCGAGTATGACGCACTACTGAGGATTTATCCATAATATTATAACATCTTCATTTTCATTTCAGCAACTGTTTGTATCTTGAGTTTGAAGCTGAAGCAAAGTAGCTGTTTGTTTTGTTCAGTGCTGATCTTCGCGTTGTTTTTCACACTGTAAACTTGAATCATCGGCATAAATAGGTCAGAGATTCCGTCTATGAGCATTAAACACTGGCTCGTTTTCCAGAAACATAATCAAACACATAATGATAAACCAACCTGATCTGTGCAGCTTTATCTCAGGAATTAAAACAACGTCCAGTAGTTTTCTTCGTCGCTGCAGCTCCTCTTTTTATCCAGATTCAGTTCTTTGTTCTTCGTGGTCTCTGATAACAGAAGAAACCTTTAAGATCCTGAAACACGTGGTCACCTCCTCACACACCCTGAAGTCAAAGAAAAGAGAGAAGACTAAACTCTGATGTCCTTCTCTGAGCCGATCCTCCCAGTTTCAGGCGGGACGCGAGATTTTTTTCCCTTGAATGAAATCGGGAAATCCACACCCCCAACTCATGTGATTGGTTCCTGCAAAGTCTCTCACTTCCACACGCTTCTACCTCGAATGCGCTCCCTCATGGCCGCTCCCACCCAATGACTGTATATAGATTATACAGTCTATGCTCCCACCACGCTGTGTTGAAAGTGTTTAGTCCTTGAATTGAAATTTAACGTGTGGTAATTCTATGGTACTTTAAGTGAAATGTCCTTTGACGCTTTTTTAGTTTCTTACCCAAATTGCATAACTAGATAATAATGCATAGATCTTGAGTTAATAGGATACTACATGGCTTCTTTGAAGTTGGACTACCAACATCAACCCACCATAAAATACAATCCATAGTTATCAACATCACCATCATCACCACAATACCATTGTAGGAAAGCATAACATTGCAGTTTTCTCAATACAAAAAATGTACTACCACTGTTTTCATATACTTCATTTGGCCCCAGCATACTTTTTTTTTCATATACTATTTGCCCCCAACATTCATTTTTTTCAAATATTTCATTTGGCTCCAACATACATTTTTTCCCCCCATATATTTTATTTGGCCCAGCATACATTTTTTTATATATTTCATTTGGCCCAACATACATTTTTAAAAAAATATATATTTCATTTGGTTCCAACAAACATTTTTGTCAAATATTTCATTTGGTTCCAACAAACATTTTTGTCAAATGTTTCATTCGACTCCAACATAAACAACACGGCCATTATGGTAGGACTAATGATGACCACCAAGGCATGTGCTGTCCTCTACACTTTTAGCCAAGGAATGAGGGGCACTTTTCTTGTTTTTTTCTTTGGAATAATGATGCTCCTTTCTGTAACTCTTTGGGGGACGTCCTGGTATCAAAGTACGTCTCCCCCCAAGTGCTGACTTTCTCCTGGCAATTGCTGTTGGTTGTACACCAATCATTTTTGAGGACTGCAGAGATTATTTACAGAGATTATTAATGCTGTAAAACTGAACACACAAAGAAATACTAAATAACAAGAAATAATAAGAATAAGAAATAAGAAATACAATACTCTCTGACATAAGATTCATGTTCATTACATTCAACATGTTTTTAATCTTCTAATGTACCAAAAAAAATTTATTCAGAACGTATCACTTGCATGATTCTAATGAGCATGGGACACTGCATGGGAATGCTAGCGGTTACCTTACATTGATACAGCTTCAGTTTTAACACAGAATTTCAACTTTTATAACAAATGTCACACTCTTTGTCAACAATACAGAAACCTCTAAATGTGAAAATAGTTGCAGGCGAATGTTTGGGCTCATGGCTGGCTTCAGTATAACAATGGCAAGCTCGAGGTTCCAAAAAGCTCAAAGCATCGTCAGATTGTCTATTTCAATCAGTACAACATAGCATCAAAAAACAATCCACATCACATGATGTGTATTTCTTACTTATTGATTTACAGCCAGAAATCTAGGATCCAGTGACAATATGCAAAGTTTATGACTTGTATTAAATTAAGTCAAGATATATCCAGATTCATTGACCAACTTTGTTTCTGTTTACTCATGTACTGAATAAAATTGACACAGAAAATCTGTATAAAATCTTTTTTACACAGAATATACACAGGGGGAATTCGTAGGGAATCAATTAAAGTAATTGGATTGATAAGTGGACTCAATAAGGGCACTGGTATCAATTCCCATCCCCGACCCCACTCTTACCCTAAAGGCCCTTTTCTACTCGGTTTGTGTGGCGCAGTACTATACGTGAGACGCTAAGTTTTAATACCTACTCTTCCCTGGTTTCAAGTGAGCTAAGCCAATACTAAAAGATGACGTCGAAGGGACTGCCGGCCACTCATTGGTCAGAGAATGTCGTCTCCAAAAGCTTCACTTTCTGACTCTGTACAAATCACTTACAAGAGGCAAACGAATAAGTCAGCGACGGGTTTTTAATGACATTTAAACCCGACGGCACAGAACCAGACTGAATGAACACAAAATACAGCCCTAAAATGCTCCTAAATAAGTTTAAAGTCCTTTTTAAACGAAAAAGAAGTGAACAGCAAAGATAGTTCGGTTTAAAGAGTCTTTTACGATTAAATCAAAGTTCGTCGACGCAGGAGTGATCTGTCTGCCACGAGAGTCTTTAAGCACCAATCAGTCCATTAATCCACAGGGAACCAAAAAGGAAAACCAGTTCAAAGAAGAATGATTGATCAACAAAAAATCTCTGGTATACCAGGCCCAAAAATCAATAATTAAAGCCATCTCACTGGATCCAGGGAAGAGTGAATGTCAGGAAGCAGCTCCTTCATTTTCCTCCATGTGCAGCAGCACATGGCTGTTGTTTACCTCCGTTGTCATGACGCCCAACATTGAGCCGCCGTACTACTTTAATGAAATCTTTTGAAAGCTTTTTTTTTTCCTTACAGGACCACGCTGGCACATATGTTTGTACAAAATTATGTTTGTGTTGCATTATAGATGACATGCACGCACTTTAGCGCAGCACTTTAGCGCAGCACTTTAGCGCAGCACTTTAGCGCAGCACTTTAGCGCAGCACTTTAGCGCAGCTGTGTTATAAGATCCATGCCCATCGTGAGTCTGTACTCAGGCTAGTGGGAAAGCTAACCAAACCGAGTAGAGTCGAGGAGAGTAGAGGCTGAGGGCTCGAGTAGGGCTGGAATTGTATAGTGGAAAAGGGCCGTAAGACAGCTGGGATAGGCTCCTGACCCCTGTGATCCTAAACAGGATGAGCAGTAGAAAGTGAATGAATGAATGAATACATAAATATCTAGCTCTATACACATAAAGAATCTGCTTCTTTCAGAGCACCTAAGGACATTTCTCCCAATCTCTGGGTTACAGTGTGAAGCTCCAAAATTGGCTCACGAAGACATTTTCCATGATTCTCAGAGCAGCTGATTAGTGTCCTCTACTTACAACCAATTATATGTTTTCGTTGCTTTTTTAAAATCCTTTTCCACACTCATAGCAGCTGTGAGGGGTTTCCTGAGTGTAAACCAAACGTTGTCAGATTTCCTTTTTGTCTAAATCTTTTACCACACTCAGAGCAGCTGAAAGATTATTTTTTAGTGTTTCTAGTGTGAACAACCAAATGTTTTGCCAGATATGCTTTTCGACTATATCTTTTGTAACACTGAGGGCAGCCATATGGTTTAGTTGAAGTGTGAGTCAACATGTGTATACGCAGAGTTCCTTTTTGCCTAAATTTTCTACCACACTCAATGCAGTCAAAAGGTTTTTCTGAAGTGTGAATCAACATGTGTGTAGTCAGGCTTTTTCTTTGGCTAAAGTTTGTACCACACTCAGAGCAACTGAAAGGTTTTTCTTTGGTGTGAACCACCATATGTGCAGTCAGATTTCCTTTTCTCTTAAATGTTCTACCACACTCAGAGCAGCCGAAAGATTTTTCTTTAGCATGCACAAACATATGTCTTTCCAGTTCTCCTTTTAACCAATATATTTTTCCACACTCAGAGCAGCTAAAAGGCTTTTCTTTCCCGTGAACCAACATGTGTGCAGTCAGAGTAGCTTCTTGCCAAAATCTTTTACCACATTCAGGGCAGCTATGAGGCTTATCTTTCTCGTGAGCCAACATGTGTGCAGTCAAAGTAGCTTCTTGCCAAAATGTTTTACCACATTCAGAGCAGCTGTGAGGTTTTTCTTGAGTGTGAACTAACATGTGTTTAGTCAGAAATTCTTTGCGGCTAAATCTTTCACCACACTCAGAGCAGCTGAAAGCTTTGGAGTGAACACCCTTATGTCTTGCTAGCTCTGCTTTTCGACGAAATCTTTTACCACACTCAGAGCAGTCGAAAGGTTTTTCTTTAGTGTGAACCACCATGTGTATAGTCAGGGCTGCTTTTTTGCTAAATCTTTTACCACACTGATTGCAGTTGAAGGGTTTTTCTTTAGAGTGAACCGACATGTGTGTAGTCAGATTTCCTTTTTGGCTAAAGGTTTTACCACACTCAGAGCAACTGAAAGGTTTTTCTTTAGTGTGAACCAACATGTGTGTAGTCAGGGTTCCTTTATGGCTAAAGTTTTTACCGCACTCAGAGCAACTGAAAGGTTTTTCTTTAGTGTGAACAAACATGTGTGCTCTCAAATTTCCTTTAAGGCTAAATTTTTTACCACACTCAGGGCAGCTGTGTAATGCTCCTTTGGTTTGACCAGATGTGTCTCTTACTAAGACTGCTTTGGTTTTTACCCCTTCTTCTCTGGTCTCATCCCACTCATCTGCTCCATCTTCAGACCCTGATCCAGTATCTGAGGAGGCTTCAATCTCAACCTCAATCTCCTGTTGTAAATGTCTTTCAGGATCTGAGCTCCTTGCTGGTTCTGCTCTTCCACAGTCCTCTTCACCAGCTGCTGTTTCCATACGGTCAGTTAGTCTCTGATGAAGCAGTGAGGACTCAGGTTTCTCTTCCTCATCATTTTCACTCTTCATATGGACTGAAGGAAACAGGAACTTGGTATCAGCCTCCTCCAGTCCTTGAAGCTGCTCTCTCCCCTGACCCATCCACACTTCCTCCTGTTCCTTTTTAATGAGTGGGGACTCATTCTCCTCCTGGTCTGGATAGGGGCTCCTCTCCTGCTGCTCAGGGGGAAGCTCCTCTTTCTTCACCTTTGGTAGCTGAACATCTGCAGGACACAGTCAACAAATTTTAATGAGATATTAGATCATCTTTCCTGATGGAAAAGCAAATCTGAAAGAAAAACTCAGGATTTTTATTTTCAGCACTGTTGCTGAACTGTAATGATAATCTAATATATTGGACAAATGATTACAGGAGCCACCTGCTTTTTGAAACATTGATCTCAAAGAAATACTGAAGGTGGAGTTTACCTGTTTACACACATTTGTTAAGCAAAGATATAGATTAATAGAGAGTTACAGGTGACTCTCTAACTGAAGTCTAAGGGCATGATCACAATGGCTATTCAAACAGTGCTGTATCCAAGTACGACTTTAGAACTTCAACAAGGGTCTTTAGGCCAAAGTCGCTTTTTAATAAAATGTATTATCATCATTATAATGTTATAATGGCAGGGCACAAGAGGGCTGTGTAGGTCCAAAATGACTTATCAAGAGCCCAGAAGTGAGTCAAGTTGGAACAAGGTTCTGTGTTCTCCAATCTGCTGGCTATGATGAGAACGTGTCCTAGAAATAGACATAATGGCGTAGGCAGTGGCTGGGTATGTGCTGACAGTGGTGCTAAAGTCTGGTTGGTAATGGAGTAGTGTGACCTCTGCTGATGTGCCATAAAGTGACTGTTTGCCAGATGATACTTCTGAGAGTGTGATGCTTGTTTGAGTTTAGAATGTTAAGTCCAAGTATGCGATAGGGTTGTCACGGTATGAAAATTTAAGCTCACGGTTATTGTGACCAAAATTACCACGGTTTTCGGTATTATCGCGGTATTTTAAAAAATGTGTTCAATAGCACTCATAGACCTAAACAAACTGAAATAGTTTAAAATAATCCAACAGTGTTGAATATATTTCAAAAATAAAGGGAAAAACTTATCAAAAGTGCAGTTATTGACATCATAGGAACAAGGGTTCAGCATGTAAACAGCTGTTAATGCCCAACTGTACCGCAGACACAGGTTCGGCACCAACGAAAAAAACTTGGAAACAAACAAAGGATCCGATTATTTCAAAATAAAACACCATGTTCCTGCTCCCAACTTGAGCAAACACTTGAGAATAAGTAATGTAAGGAACATTTCCAGTAGTTGAAATTTTACAAATCCAAAAAGTTCAAGCTGTTCTTGTGCATTTTTAGACACAGCTGCATAAACACATTTTTTTCTGTGTGTCTGCTTAAGCTGGGAGCAGGAACATGGTGTTTTAATCTGACATGATCGAATACTTTGTTTGTTTCGAAGCTGTATCCTGTTTGATACGACCTGCTCTGCAGAACGCGTTTCTGCGGTACAGTCGGGCAAAAACGGTCCCGAAGTTAAACGGTTGGTAGCTGCTGTGGCTGCTGTCAGTGTCACCCGGCATAGGCGCTCAGTGGCGTGCGCGGAGTGAACGCTCTGATTGGAAAGAAGCATTATGTGAGAATTGGGGGTCAGAGGGATGATAAATGACCTGAGTGCTGTCGTCTCCTCCTGCCGCCATGATTCAATTTCTTGTCTTAATAAAGCTTTAATGGAAAGTGGAGGCTACACAGTCGCCTACGCGACTAGTTCAGGAGATTCTGATCAAGTTGGGAAACCACAGTTTTTGACATGGCGACGGTTATCACGGTTACCGTCAGCGTTTTTACCGGGGTTATCCGAAACACCGGTAACCGTTACACCCCTAGTATGCTATTTATGTGTTCAAAGTCTCATTTCCATTGATGTTTATCACCCTGAATGATTCAAAAATTAATTGTCTGTTAAAGAAGTGTTGAATCTCGCCTGGTTTTATTCAAGAGTCGTACTGTACAAATTGCTTAGCTACTAGTGTCCTGCAACAACTCCCAAGTTCTTTTAGGGTGTTTCTTACCAAAAGGATAAGGCCTCAGAGTAGCCATTTCCTTTTGTTGAGAAGTTATTATGAATTGTATAATTAAGAGAGACCAACAGTGCTTTACAATCAGTTAAATGCTGTCCAGGGTGGTTGAGTCGCTACCTAATCCTAATACTTTCATAACTCATCAGTTCAAACCAACTGATTGAAGGGATACTTCACTCATTTGCATTTGGTTAAGTATCACTATAAACCTGGTAGTTGTTTTTGAATGGTCCTTTATCCAGTCCAAATTTTCTGAATCTGAATGTGCACGCAATCAAACTGTTTCTGAGGAATTCCTTTTGCCCAATCAGATAACTTTGGCAGAGCTAGCTGTTGTAATGTACTGCATACTACATGAGTCAGCATACCTTGGTGTTGATGTGAGTCAGCAATGGTTGCCTTGCCAGAATCATCATCACTCATGTCTACTTCATCTGGATGGGTAAAAACAGGACAAAGTTTACAAATCAAGGATTAAAAACACCTAACAATGTGCACGTAATCAAACTGTTCTGAGGAATTCCTTTTGCCCAATCAGATAACTTTGGCAGAGCTAGCTGTTGTAATGTACTGCATACTACATGAGTCAGCATACCTTGGTGTTGATGTGAGTCAGCAATGGGTTCCTTGCCAGAATTGTCATCACTCATGTCTACTTCATCTGGATGGGTAAAAACAGGACAAAGTTTACAAATCAAGGATTAAAAACACCTTACAATATTTCCAGTGCGTGCCAACCTTATTTCAAAATTCATTTTACCATCAGACTTGATCTCGATGTCATCAAGTCCTTTCCCTTGGAGTTCAGACAGTCTTCCTCCTTCCATGGCAATCAACAGCTTGCTGACTTTAGCGAGCTGCAGGGTACTCTCCTGAAGCCGGTAGAATTCTCTGTGGACACCAATGTCAAGTCCCAGAAAGGTTGCAAGTAGATCCATCTCATTTTCTTTTAGGTTTAGTACTGTTGACAAAGTGGAAACCTGTTTGATCAATCTTGCGGAGATAAGTGCTTGTGGGTTATTTGCACCACATTTGACCGCAAACTTGCGTAAACAGGCAGATCCATGATAGTATGCAATAATGTTTGGCTTTGCAAACACGAATACATTGTCTTTGTGGATGTGACACACAGTCCTCTTTTGCAGAAGGAGCTCAATTGCAGCTGTCATGTCTGGTGTCAGCAAGACAGGTACCTTTTTAGATCTTTTGCCTCTGATTTCCACTGTATCAAAATGCTGTGCAAGCTTCCTTTCTAGCTTCGTCAGACACTTTGTGTCTGGATTCAACTGTCCACGTTTTCTTGAAGCAAAATTCTGGAGCTCCATCCTGGAAACTGCCCCTTGTCTGTGTCTGTTGAATAGTATTATCTGTGCCAAAGTCACTTTGATAAGATTTCCAAAGCTTTGGATGTTTGGATCCATCTCAAGGTCCTTCATACACTTGGCATGCTCTGAAGAGAGAAACTTGTGAAGCAGCAAGACATCTTGTGTAAAGGTCAAAACTTTTGGCTTGTTCCATTTGACCTGTTGATAAGTACCCAATGCTGCAGCTGAAATGGCCTCTTCCCACCTTTTCTCATACAGAGTAATAAACTGCGTGGCAGACTCTGCTAAATCAGTCTGATTTGCATTAATGGCATTGCACTGCACAATGCGTGCGATATTTGCCAAACTGTGCCCTAATTTCAGAGCCAATGTGGGTGTTTTATACAAGTTTGTTTCAGAGTTGTAACCTGCAACAGCTCTGACTGCTTTTATCACAACAGGAAAGTTACTTGGCATGACAAGGTCTTCTGTAGTCTTTAGCGGTGATATAGCCCTTGCTGTCATCAAAAGTCTTGCAGCCTGTCTCATTCTCTGCCTTATGTAAAAGACATACGTCTCCTTGGCTTTCCTGGAATAATACAATGACTCACCTAGACTAAGGATGTGCCTTTCCTGCATTACAACTGCAGAAATATCGTCATCAATCATTCCGCAAGCAATTTCCCAAATATTGTCTTGCACTTGGTCAAGTCTTGGTAAATCAAGGCCGATGCATTTTCGTCCGCTGTGAATCTCTTCCTCTGCAGGCTTCTGAGGGCAATTTCTCATGTGTTTTGTAAGGCTTCTCCTGGAATACAGTCCATGGCAAAACCTGCAGAGACAATAGTCCTCCAATTGCCTTGATTTGTTGTATCTGCGGCAAGTAACCATCTCTCCAATCCCATGTCTTGCCACAGAAGCATTGTGCCCAAAGTTTCCCTTCAATTTGAGAGAGCGTAGCAAAGTATGTCTCTCTCTGGATCCTTTCTTACAACTGAGAGCCTTTGCAACATCAGGTTCTTTACTGTGGAACCTTTCAAGGTGTCTTGGCAATGTAGTAAACGCCTTTTCACAATAGAGACAATAATGCTTTTTTTGTGGCTTCCTTTTTTTTTCTGTGTTGGGCAATGGTGCAACTTTAACAGAACTCTCCTCTTGTGATGTATTGTCTTCTGAAGTTTGACTGCAATTTGCCAATTGAGCACAATGATTACTGCTCATCTGCTCTCCTGAAACAGTGGTACTATGCCCACTGTGTTTTGTGGAAATTCCCTCTGCAGTTTTGAGTTCAGTACCACGAGGACTTGCATCTGATGAAATGCCACTTGATTCCGGAACAAAGTTCAAATCATCACCTTCTGTAGCACCTGAAGATTCATCGGTTGTATCGTGGGAGAGCTACAGGAAATAGAAAAAGAAAAGATGCTTCAAATAAAGTTTACATGTACTGTAGCAAACCGAGGTTCCTGTTAGGAATCCATAAAAATGGTTCAATCCATCAAATATTATGATTATGATGAGCTTAGCTAGCTTAGCTGCAAGATAACAGTTTCCCAAGGAAACACTGATTCAAGATCTGTGTTCAGTTTCACTTAGGAAGCTGTAAAACTGAACATGCAAAGAAATGTGCACGACTGTCTCCCATTAGATTCCGATTCAATACATTCTACATGTTATACATCTCCTGATGAACTAAAAACGACACAGTAAGCATAGTGCCAGCTTGATGCCAGCATATACAGGAAATCCCGTTGATATGCTGGCAGTGCTACATAAGTATAGCTTTGGCTTCAAAACAGAATTGTAACTTTCGTCACAGAAACATGTCACGATTCCTCTTTTAGAACAACACAGAGAACTCCAAATGTCTAAATACTGACAGGCAGATGTTTTCCAACTGGGGCATAAAAGAAAAAAAGAAAAGTTGCTTTCAGGCTCATTGCTGATTTCAACAAATCAAAATCAAACTTTATTTATATAGCACTTTTCATACAATCAAATGTAGCACAAAGTGCTTTACATGTTAAAAAGCCCCACCACATTAAACACCCCCCCCCACCACCACCACCACCACCACCACGATAAAAACACAGTCATGTTCACAGTAACACACACACACACACACAGAGGCAGGTTGTTGGTTTTACTTGGGAGACAACTCTACCAAGCTTCTCAGCATCAACAATCAAAGGACAAAACTGTCCAGTGTTTTTTTTTCAGGTAAAGACATGCTTTCAACTGTAACTCAAGTATTTTGAGTAGATAAAAGAGAGGATCGTATAGAGTCTATTTATACACAGAAAGCTCCATGTCTCCACTCACTGTAAGGCATTACTACTACCACTCCAAGACCCTAGGTGGCCTATTAAAGTCGATAACATAAAACAAAACACATAATGTCACGTGGCATGATTTTTTTTTTACTTGTTGTTATTTTCTTATTTCCACAGGAATCCAGATCCAGTGACCAGTGATTTCATATTTATCTACTTATAAACTATATAAAATTTAGCTGACAGAGAAAACCTGTAAAGCCTACTTTAGGAACCGATAAGGGCATGGATATAAATAAAATCTCATCAATGTCACTCCGTATGCATAACCACACAATACAATGGGGTGGGCTATAAAAACCAAATAAAAGTAGTCACAAACAAACCAGGGATCCTGACATTAAGATTATCTTGATGATGTCAGAGAAAGCCTAAAAAACCTCCCATGATGTCAGTGGGTCTATCTCTATCATGGCAAACCATGCACATTGATAAAGAGCCACCTTAAGGGGCTCATCAGTCAAAAAGTAACCTTAGGCAAAAGAAAACTTCAGCAATGCTGAGGTGGAACAAAAAGCGAAGAGGAGAACATATAAGATGTAAGTTTTGCAGAAGCTGTGTTACAGGATCTAACTCACCATAGCCCGCCCAGGCGACTGACAGTCCCCGTGATCAGAGGTTAGTTCACTCTCTCCTTGGTTGTCTTCAATTTTAGAATTTGTGGCACTGTGGGCATCATTTGTCAGGCCCCATGAACCATCTTCAGTAGATGCATCCATAATAAATCTGGGGAAAAAAGACACTTAACAAAGACCTTCTTATACAATGCATAACAATATTTTTTTGAAAATTTAGAGGGGGTAATATAAATTGACCAGTATTTGGTTAACCCCTTACACCACACCCAATTCTGGCCTATTTACCATGCTATGTTTCATAGCTGATACCTGCCAACCACAAGGTCAAAATTCATTAATGACGCCAAATTTGAAAGATTTAAGTCTCTAGTTTCAGAAAATGTCTTGTTTTTATATGGCAAAAGTCCACATCAGGATAAATGCAGCTGAAACACTTTTTCCCCTCATTTTTGATAACTAATTTTTTTGTACATCATTTACTTCAAGATGCTTCATGCCAGACATAAGATATTCACCAAATCACTTCTACACTGTTTCATCTACATCTGGGTGAAATTTTAGCTTTCTAGGTGAAACTTTGTAAGAGTTAGAGTTTTTAGTCTTAGGTGTCAAACATGGGCAGATGTGTTCTCATTTACCACAGTCTCGTCTGACAAAATCATACATCAACATCATGGTTTTTTTAAATTTTATTCTTAGTTTCCAATGATTTGGAGATGCGTGCTTTTTGTGTATTTTCCTCTGTTTACATACAAAATGATTAAATCAACGATTGATCATTAATTTGTGAGATTAACTTATCAAGACACTTTCTCAAAATCCCTCTCACTAGTATCGGCACTGATACCATATACTTGTATCAGTATCATTGTGTCCCTAATAGAAATACACAGCTGTTTTATGTCCATAGATATCTGCTGAGAATGCTGCACAGTTCAACAGTAAATCAACGTTTCATGTTTCAAGTATACCACACTTTACAAAGGATTGCATACAAAAAGCCTTTTTCTCACAAACACACTGTATGACTTTTATATGAACTCTGGATTTGATTTGCCCTTCATTTGTTTTAATTGTAGCTTCAGCAGCAGACTTTTTGAAAATAACATGAATGATCACTGAGAAATTAATCTCACATTCTATTTTATACTGTGTGGTGTGAAAATAAATAAAGTGTTCAGCGTTTTTAACATTAATGATTGAACTGCTAAAATATGAGCGATTCTCTAATTTTGTTTTCCGATATAATATTTAATTCTCGGGACAAAAAGCACCGGAACAATGTACATTTGTAGCAGAATTACAAACCGGAAGTGAGGAGCGTTTTTATTTTGAAATTCTTCACTTTATTTCCGGTCTGTGAGATAGGGGCTTCAGAGTGGAGGGCTGCAGTCGGAATGTTATGTGGGTCACAAAACATGTTTTACTGGTCTGAGGGAGAACGACCCTGCGGGGGTGAATGGTTTTTAGGTACAGAAGAGTTGAAACGGAGCCGAGTATGATGCACTAAGAGGATTTATCCATAATATTGTAACATCTTCATCCTCATTTCAGCAACAGTTTGTGTCTTGAGTTTGAAGCTGAAGCAAAGCAGCTGTTTGTTTTGTTCAGTGCTGATCTTCGCGTTGTTTTTCTCGGTGTAAACTTCAATAATCGGCATAATATCAGAGATTCCGTCTATGAGCATTAAACACTGGCTCGTTTTCCAGAAACATAATCACACACACGTTGATAAACCAACCTGATCTGTGCAGCTTTATCTCAGGGATTAAAACAACGTCCAGTAGTTTTCTTCGTTGCAGCTCCTCTTTGTATCCAGATTCTGTTCTTTGTTCTTCGTGGTCTCTGATAACAGAAGTGAGCAGCCGCCGCTCAAAGAAACCTTTAAGATCCTGAAACACGTGGTCACCTCCTCACACACCCTGAAGTCAAAGAAAAGAGAGAAAGCTAAACTCTGATGTCCTTCTCTGAGCTGATCCTCTCAGTTTCCGGGCGGGAAGTGTTTCTCATAGGAAAAAAAAGGAAACTTCATCTTCTTCTGTGGTGTTTTAAGGAAGTTGTCATCCGTGATCGCTGCATTACCGCCACCTACTGGATGATATTAGTTTACCAGCACCAACATGTTTGTGATGTTCTTTTAAAACCTGTAAGACACAGCTTTGTTATAGTACAGAAGATTCCGGTCATTAGGTATTCGGAAAAAAAAAAGTTTTAATGAAAAAAATAAAAGGACAATAATGATAATGGTCATAGGGTCCTATTGTTTAATCAAAAGGCTCCAATAGTTCCCGTTCAAAGAAGAAAAAGATGAAAAATGTCTCAAAAATGTTTAACGGTAAAGGTGAAAGTGTTGTTTTTCTATCCTCAACTCAAAAATATGATTGAGTAGGATTAATGAAAATCTAGGATAAAGAACTTGACTGTGTCATTGTTACCCAGGATGACATGCTGTTACCCAGGAATGACCACTGCAGGATGTCAGAATCATCAAGTCCTTTCATTACACACTGTATTACAAATGACAAACATCTGTAAAAGATCTGAACATATGTTTTTATTCTTTCATCTTTTAACCTTTAATAACTATAAAATAAAATTTAGAAAAATGAAATTAATATCAAATAAATTTCCAAGTTTTGGTACGTTGCAGAATCCTGAATACATAACTAATACATAAGTGGTTTGTTGATGGCTCAGCCTCTGACAGGATGGCAACAGTGAGAACTCTGAATGTCCAAATACTAACAGGCAGATATTATCCAATTGGAGGATAAAATAAAAGTAGCTTTCAGGCTCATGGCTGACTGCAGCATAACTACACCAAGCTCCAGGTGCCACTCACTGTAAGGCATTGCTACGACTTCAATCAATAACAGACCGAAACAATACATCATGTCACGTGGTATATGAGTTGTTATCTGTTTTCATTCATTTATGTCCACAGACATCCAGATCCAGTGACCAATTTCATGTTTATGTACTTATAAACTCGATAAAATGTTTAACCTAGCAACTTGCTTTGATGTATTGTTATCCTTTCTTTCTCATGTAGGTGAAGTAAGTGTCTGGGCGTTCTCCTATGGCACATTTGGGTCACTGGATTGGTGTGTTTGTGTGTTTTAGGTTCCTTTTGCTCACTGGTTTGAGGCTTAAGTTGGGAATCTTCCAGTGCAGATTGATTAATAGATTCTGGTATGTTTTCCAAATGCCCATTTATCTGCCTCAGTCTTTCCCTTTGATTCTTCTTATTTATTCTCCACTGCTCTCTTCTCTTTTCTGCAGCTGAAGGAGTCATCAGCCGTATAGGTGTCCTGGGGTCCGTTGCACAAAAGTAGGATTAAGATATCCAGGATGAATGCTTGAGCCTGGTTCAATGAATCCAAAACAGGAGCACCCAGGCTCAGTCGGTTGCACAAAGACTAAGCCAGGATGAACGGACACGGATTCATCAAGCCAGGTGAAACCAATCCTGGCTCAGTGCGCGCACCGGATTTGTTAAATAGACCCCGCCGTCGATCACAGAATCACCGATTCACCATGGCAACGAGAGCGGCGTCAGGGGCAGAAATCCTCATGGAGGCTTATGAGGAGGAAAAGGACCGATTACAGAAGAAAGACAACACCACCACAGCTATGAATCAACGGCAGAAAGCGTGGAAAAGCACCGCCCAATGCGTAAGTAGTGCGCAAAAACGCACTCGGTGCTCCGAAGTTTCACAATAATAATAATAATAATAAAAAAAATTTAACGTCTCCGAAAACTGAGTTGTTTCTCTGATTGTGAATGAGTTTAAATTTTGAGTGGAACTGACAACAGATATGAGTGAAATATGCTGCTTCATCAGACTGTAAAATCGTATCTTTGCTCCTAATGCTGTTTAATTAGCGCCACGCACACACACACATGCGCGCGCGCACTCACACTCACACAGACACGTTATATATATATATATATATATATATATATATATATATATATATATATAGATAGATAGATAGATAGATAGATAGATAGATAGATAGATAAAATCCCCCTCATGTGCCCCTGAAGGATTTTTTGTAAAGAAAATCCTTTTAATACTTTTACCTTAATGTTCAGGTAAACATGACTTTTTGATATTAATGAACTCTGTGCACTGTTTGTGATGTAAACTGATTTTAATAGTCTTCCTCTTATACTTGCAGATGTAAACCTGCCAGTCATTTCTCCTGACATCCTTCACAGACCCCAGGAATCACAGCAGACCTACAATCAGGCCAGGACGAGGGCCAAGGGTGAAATCACCTTTGACCCCCGAAGGCACGCTTTCACCATCTTCAAAACTTAGGGGTCAGCCCTGTGAGGGCATATGACATCACTGTGACAACACATCACTGTGGCCTGTGCTGTCCTACTCAGTGTGGTGGACCTGAAGAAGGGGAGGACCCCCAGAGCACCATCACATATGGACTGAGACAATCCTGTCTCCTCCCTGATGACCACAGTGGTTTGCCGGTCAGGGACCAGTATGTGTTACATTATTTTACTTACCAAGCATCTTTTGAATTTAGTCAGATATGTTGTGCAGCGGCAGAGACAGGTGCTGTTAATTTCAGTTAAATTTGGCCTTCATCCCCAAAGGAAGTTATTTATTTTATCCAATT
>RPOG01005506.1:0-31538 GCA_008086565.1 Thalassoma bifasciatum | reverse complement strand
ATTTAACTTTCATCTACAAACAAGCGGACGGTGACGAAAATCAAATAAGCTTTTGTTTGGAGGATACAGTGACCTCTTCAGAGGAGTTCATGGAGAAGATGAAGCGTCTGTAAATGTCTGTATCTGATTACACAGAAGAGAAAGTCCATCAGAATCAAACGCTTCATTTTCACACAGTGTTGAATCATTTTATCTCAGCCGGAAAAATAACAGAGGCTCTAATTTTCTCATAAAGTGGATTCATGTTTCACAAACTGTGTTAAAACTTAAAGAAACTCCTCTGCTTTTTCTCTTAACTCTTCAGTCCTCAGCTCGTTCCTCATCAGTGATGTTCGATTAAACATCTGACATCTGAGTAAAACTCCAGCTGATATAAGGTTAAGGCTAAGGTTACTTTATTGTACCCATAGGTAGATTTGTTTTAATGACATCTGCTTTGGCATTTAGTCAGACAGAACAAAACAATCAGTACACAAAACCAGTCAAAACAGTCAGAAATGACGCACTACTAAAACACTGAAACACTGAAAAGTACTCTATGTTCCACCAAACATAAAAAAATGAAAAGAGGATATAATTTAAAGGTAACTATATGGAAATAAAGAAATAAAAACAAGCATAAGCGACTATAAGAAGAGCTGTTAACTACAAGTAAGACCAGGATTCAACCTTATTATAGACATTGACTGTATATAGAATGGACAGCGTGCTTCCGCCTGTCACCGTTCTACGATTTTGTCGATTTTTTATCTTCTGTGTATTGATTCAAAAAAGAGAAGAAGAAATAAAAGTTCTTTTATCTCATAGTTAAAGTTTACAGGGTCTTAATTTTGATGTCACGCTGGGTTTCTTTTTAAGGTCATTTTTATCCTTATTCAGATGAGCTTCCATAAAAAAGAGAGACCCCAGTGTTTGTTACTGATTCATCATCAGTGTGAAAGTCTGAAATCCTCCTGTTTAACATTTTTAGTCTGAATGGAGCAAAGTTATTACTCCAGTTTAATAAACTCAGCACTGTCTCCATAATACCACCAAAACTTCAGTCCAACATGGAGTGGCTGAGTGAATGTGGTCTGGACTCTGTGGATTAGTCTCATGGTTTCAGAGACGCTGTAGAAGGACAGAATACCTGCTCTGTGATCCAGGTAAACTCCTACTCTGGAGGAAAAAGGACCTGAAACAGGAGTCCTGACTTTTTTGTGAGTAAATGTAAAACTGTTTTTGTAACAAAGCAACGCCCAAGATTTGTCATTATATCCAAAACAAGAATCAGCTCCTGATCTGCTGATGTTCTTGTATGAAACTGCTACATAAACTCCTCTCCCTCCCCTCTCCACCTCCCAGTAACAACGTCCACTCAGACTCTCTCTACTCAGGACCTGAGGATGATAAGAAGTGAATCTGTCTGGATGATGAGGATAAGACTGAGTTTGTTGTTTTAATGTTGCTTTTCTGTTTCCATCAGATAATAACAGATGTTTGTCTGCTGTGTTTGGATCCAGAGTGATGTCACATGAATACTTTAAGAAATCAGCTCTGGTCTTGGGCTCTGCTTGTTCCATAGTGACCCCACGTAAAGACTCAGAGTAACGAGCTGTGTTCATGGACTCTGCTCGACCCAGAGTGGCTTTACGTGAATGCTTCAAGGAACCAGCTCTGGTCTTGGGCTCTGCTGGTTCTGACAGTGAAACATCCACTTGAGCCTGTGAGAGGTTTGTCCATGTTTGTGTCAGAGCCTCCTGTAGTTGATCTCTGACTGCTGACACAGCTGCTGTCACCTCCTCAAAGTGTGTGAGAGGACGGATGTGGATGCTGGATGAGTGTGTAGATCCACTGAGTGCTGACAGTGAGGGGAAGCTGTGGAGAAACTGGAGGTGATCTTCTGAGTGGGACAGCTTCTCCAGCTCAGCGTCTTTCCTCTTCAGCTCAGTGATCTCCTGCTGCAGCTTCTCCTCCAGCTCTTTGACTCGCCTCACTTCAGTTTGCTGCTGGGATCTGACCTTCTGCTCCACCTCAGAGCCTCGTTCCTGCAGGAGACGGATCAGCTGGCTGAAGATCTTCTGGCTGTGCTCCACAGCTTTATCAGCAGAGACGTTGACGGCCTCCAGCTCCTGTTGAAGCAGCTTCACATCTTTCTCTCTGTCCTGGATTCTCTGCTGGATGTGAAGTCGGCTCCCCTCCAGCTCTCTCTGCTTCTGGCTCCTTTCTGCTGCAGCTGAGACGGTGTCGTGGCCTTTGTGTTGGTCCACGGAGCAGAGANAAGGATTCTTGATCCAGCTCCACTCCTTTCTGCGCCATTTCAACACTCACTGTCCTCGACCGACTGAGAAAGACTGAATCTGTGACTGTGCAGAGTTCATCTGACTATGTCGGGGAGCAGGGAGGAGTTAACAGGTAGTTTTACATTCCACTGGCTCAGTGGACCGGGACTTTCTACCATCAGTTATGAGAACAATCAGGAAGAAACAAAGTTTTATCAGGAACGTTATCTACCAAACATTTTTATGACACGTGACAGGGAGGAACACCTCAACAGGACTTGTTTCAATGTGGTAGACAAACAATTTACAAACCAACCCAAAAAAAGTTAAGATCCATAAATGGTTGAATTCTTTGTGAAAGACAACTGACAAACTTTTCTTTCACTCATGATTAGTGGTTAAGTGAAGCCATTGAGTAGCAAACAACTGTGTTTACTCTTTTTAAATCATAATGACAACAGAGACTTCCACAATGACCCTGATCAAAAGTTTCCATCCCCCATTTCTTAACATCAATGACAGCTTGAAGTCTTTTGTGCTCGTTGTGGATGAGGGTCTTTATTTGCTCAGATGGTAAAACTGATCATTCTTCTTGGCAAAAAGCCTCCAGTTCCTGTAAATTCTTGCTCTGTCTTGCATGAACTGCAGGTTTGAGATCTCAATATTGAGGTCAGGAGACTGAGATGGCCACTCCAGAACCTTCACTTTATTCTGCTGTAGCCAATGGCAGGTCCACTTGGCCTTGTGTTTTGGATCATTGTCATGTGTGAACGTCCAAGTACGTCTCATGTGCAGCTTCTGGGCTGATGAGTGTAAATTTTCCTCCAGTATTTTCTGATAACATGCTGCATTCATCCTTCATTCATCAGTTTGGACCAAGTTTCCTGAGCCTTTGTAGCTCACACATCCCCAAAACATCAGTGATCCACCTCCGTGTTTCACAGTAGGAATGGTGGACCTTTCATCATAGGCCTTGTTGACTCCTCTCCAAATGGAACAATGTTTATGGTTGTGGACAAAAAGTTCACTTTTTGTCTCATCACTCCAAATGACTTTGTTCCAGAAGTTTTGAGGTTTGTCTCTGTGCTGTTTGGCGTATTGTGAGCAGGAAACTTTGTGGCATTTGTGTAGAAATGGGACTCAACAGCACAGCATTCTTTCAGAGAGTCCTGTATTTCAGTTGAAGTTATTTATGGGTTTTTCTTTGCATCCAGAGCAATTTTCCTGTCAGTTGAAGCTGAAATGTTTGTTGGTGGTTTAGTTTCAACAGAATCCCTCATTTTCCACTTCTTCATTAGAGTTTGAACTCTGCTTATTGGCATCCTCAGTTCCTTGGATATCTTTTTCCTGTTTTATACAGTTGGATTAACTTTTCCTGCAGAAACTTTGACAATTCTTTTTCATTCCTCATGACTCAGAATCCAAAAATGTCAGTGCAGCACTGGATGAAAGATGCAAGTGTCTGTCAGGAGCTCAGAAACTCACTGAGCTTTTATACACACACTGATTACAAACAAATAGATCTCAGGTGAGGATGGTTACCTTTAGGAGACATTCAAACACATTTGTGTCAACTTGTGTTCATGTTATCAGGACAAAATCACAAGAGGATGGAAACTTTGGATTAAGGCCATTTTTGAAGTTTCTGTTGTCATTATGATTTAAAAAAGAGTAAACATAGTTGTTTGTTTAAAAATATCTTCACCCAACCACTAACCATGAGAAACAGAAAAGTTTTATCATCCATGTTCTCAGAAAAATGGCCAAGAAATCACAAATTCTTCCAAAAATGTATAAGCACAACTGTACAGATGTTGTTTCTTCATATAATTTTTTTAATAATATATCCAAAAATGCAGTCCACACATTAAAAATCTCTTCACAAACATTGACAAATGATTCATTGTTTGTAGCACACTTTTTCTTTCTTCTTTTTTTTGCTGTTTTTAATGAGTGCAGTTAATATTTCACCGTGTGAGATTTCGTGGTTTTATGACCAGGTCACATGTTTGAATGGATGAGACTGAGACTTCTTGATGGTTTGGTTTGTTTGAGGCTTTAAGTGTAACTCTCACACATGACAAAGAACACACTCACACACACACACGCTCATAGTGTGATGCTCCTTCTAATAACACGCCGTTGTCAGACGCTCGGTGGCGGCGGCGCTCGTGCTGCTCCTTCCAGCGGTTGGACCTCGCTGCTTGTGACAAATTGCATGTGGAAGGGAATCTGCAGGGCCCATTGAACTTTAGTATTGCTTTTATTCCTCTGTCATGTTCCCGCAGAGATGAAATGGGATCGGTTTCTTTTCTTTCATTTTTTTTCCCCTTCCTGCCTCCCTCCCTTATTCACGGCTCTGTGACCGCCGGTGCGCCGGATAAACGACCGACGCTGCCTGACAGTCACAGACACTCTCCTCTCTTTCTCTTTTTTCTCCTCTTCAAACTCGCCTCCAGATTTCAGGGTCTGGAAATGAAGCAGAGAAGAAACGATGTGCTCTCAGCCCTGCGGCGGTGCTGCGGCTCAGCGGCGTTCTTTTATTCCCAAAAATGTTGCCGACATGGATCTTTGTTGGACTTTTTGTAAAGCAGAATGAAAAATAATTCAGGAATTCACTTCCAGGAACATTTCACATGTCGTCAGCACATAAAGCAGTGCTCACTGAAAAAAAAAAAAAATCCTTTTGTATTCAGGTCACATTACTAAACTTGTGATGTTTACGAGCACAAAGACAAAGCTGCTGAACTTGTTCTGTCACTTCGTCCGAGGGCGAGGTGACCCCGCCTGGTTTTTGATTCCTTATCTATGACTCACTGATCAAAATTCACATTCAGCTGCCTGTAAAAAAGGAGGAAGTCAAGTCAAGTTCAGTCTCTTTTAGTTTTAATGCAAAGACAAAACTTGTTGCTGCTACTTTCATACACGAATGATTCATTGAGTTTCAGAAGGTTGCTTGTTATCAAGTAGTTTTTAAACAATAGCTCTCCGTAACAACCTATAATTACATTAACTGGTGGCTTTGCATCATGGGAAAAGGTCTTCAGTCTTACCTTGGCAATACTAAGTGGCAAATAAAAAATATGAGACAATACAGAAGTGCTAAAACCTGTTGTTGGTCGAGTGTCCGCTTGAGGCTGGCTTCAGGAGTACCTGAAGTCACAAACACACTAACCCAAAAAATAAAAAATAAAAAGGTGTTTTCAAAGCAGAAATCAGCATATTTACAGCCTGATACAAAAACTGTCTCCAGGCTGAATCGCCAATTTTGCTACCGGCACACACTGTGCAGTAGGTGAATTTTTTTCCAACTCTGTAGTTTAGAACATTATAGATCGCCAGCTTACCCAATTTTTGAACATCATTAACTTCAAGATGCTTCATGTCAGACGTAAAACATCCACCACATCACTTCTACACCTTTTCATCTACATCTGAGTGAAATTTGAGCTTTTTAGGTAAATCTTTGCAGGAGTTAGAGAGTTTTTAGTCTCAGGTAAACAAACACAAGCAGATGTGTTCTCATTTACCACAGTTTAGTCTGACAACTTCGCACGGACAAAACCAGCTTTATCAGTGCTCAGTGTCTTCTTTACAGTCAACTTTGTTCTCTCTGTGAAAAGGTTCATGGACGTGACTTAATGACCTCAAACAGGTTGGACGTCCCAGTTGTTGTGATCGCCATCTGGGCAATTCTTTCACTAATTAAGTTTTGTTCGTCTCGCAAACTGTAAAACGAACTTATGGGGTAAAATGTGAAGAATCTAAGTTTTCTAACGCCATATAGCATTCTGATGTTTGCCAAAGGTGTTACTGTTGGCAAATGGCTCACTGGTGCGATCGTGGGAACTAGGAGGTTAAAACACTAAACAGATTGAATTATAAGGCGTTGAAAAACCGATATATGCAAAAGGGTTTTCAACACAAAAACAATTATTTCTTGCAAAGTTAAGGTAAAATAAACGGCTACAAAAGATCGTAGATTATGAGCCGTTCAGAGTTGAAAGAGTCGTTTCATATTTGGGAGCCGAGCCAAAAGAGCCAGCTCTCTAAATAGAGCTGAACTTCCCATCACTCAAAACTTGGCTTCAGGAATAAACAGGTGACAAGGAACAATATCCATCTTTTAAACAGTCAACAGGCAAGAGTCACAACATTAGGAACATTGACATAATGCGTGTAGACACCTCATTGCGTACTGCAGTGTCGCCGCCATATTGGTTGGGTCACCATCATCGACTGTATGTAAAATTTGTAACTGATGGGCGGAGACGCTTGAACATAACAGACTAGGTAAGATGTATTAAAGCAATTTTTGGGAGCGGGCATTTG
Source organism: Thalassoma bifasciatum (assembly GCA_008086565.1). Classification (NCBI taxonomy): domain Eukaryota; kingdom Metazoa; phylum Chordata; class Actinopteri; order Labriformes; family Labridae; genus Thalassoma; species Thalassoma bifasciatum. Next base: position 24,945 of record RPOG01005506.1, on the reverse strand, counting down.
TTTGAATAAAATTAAAGTAATATTTCTGTGTGATATCTTCCTGTGTAAATATTTCATGTTGCGACGTGGACCCCTGTCTCTTAATCGTGTCCAAATATCTTTTCGAATGAAGTGGGTGCGGCTTATATTCAGGTTAACCTCATAGTCCAGTAGTTTCGTTCCCCTGTTCATCTTGTGAGTGTTGGATGCAGCTGTTTCACACTCCTGCTTGAGCTGTTTTGTCTGCGTTTCAACGTCGTGCACATCTGCAGCAGATCTTCTTCTTCATCTACTTCTTCTCTCCTCAGGGTGAGATTTCTGTGACTCATCAGCTCCAGAGTCTGTTGCAGCTGTCAGCGCCTGGAAGCAAACAGCAGGTCAGAAACCTGTCGGCTCCTCAGAGCTGAGCGTCTGCAGGCTGGAGTTTGAGGTGCATTATGGGGCGTGCGGCAAACAAACCGCTCCAATCAGGTGCTACCTGAGACACGACGAGGAGCCACTTAACGGCCACCGAGCCGGTAAATTAGAGGCCCTGCAGCTCGTTAATAAGGACACTAACGAGAAGCACCGCCCACTGCTCGCTAATGATGGCGAGCGCCGAGCGAGCCGGGCTGGACTCGACGAGGCTGCTGGCTGTCTGCAGCAGGGGGGCAGGAAGTGAAGCGGAGGCCGTGATTGGCAGGGCACAGCGGGGGGGGCGTGGCCACCAGGCCTCAGCTAATTGCAAAGTTAAGAAACAGCAGGAGTCTGCAAAGCGTCGCTGCACTTTTACTCTAATCGAAGTGGGCGCTATCGATCAGGCGTGTTGTTTATGTGTACAGATGGAGGCGTGGTGCGTCTCATACAAAGGTTATCACGTATTGATGAACGGCTGATGGCGTGTGGCCTTTGGCTCCGCTCTGCTCTGCGGTGTGGGAGGAGAGGGGAGCGAGGAGAAAGGAAACATCACTGAACCCCACGGTGTGAAACTTCCACAGAGAACCTGCAGCTTTTACCTCAGCCGCACTTTCATCAAGTGTCTACAAACCAAGAAAGTTTCAGTTTGGGCGGAGTTTAGCGCCCCCTGTGGACAAAGCAGAACCTCTCATCTCTTTGCCAATGTTTACTTTTACTAACTTTTTATTTTTTTTTAAATAATCTTAAAACTTCTGCTCTTTGACTCAGTCCTAAGCTTGACCTTGGCGTCGATGTGTCAGCGTCTTTCTGCAGTACGCCTCCCAAACACATGAGGGCAGTGTGGTGCCTACGTGTCCTGCTTTTCTATGGTTTCTCTGACTGTATTCTGGCTGTTTTTCAAACTGCCTACTATCCCAGCAGTGCCAACTGCCCCCACAGGCTTGTACAGTAGGCACTAGACATGATGGGTGCATCACTTCACCTGCTTCTCTTCAATGGGACTACGCGGGTAGTGAGACCTTGTCCCATTTAGACCTGAGTAGTCTGGTGTACTGGAAGAAGGTAACGAGGTCTCAGGTTAGAAATACGAGGGATTGTTTGACTTCGGAAAAAAAGGCCAATCGGAGTGACTAATCACCAAAAGAATTTCGATGTGTCGACAAGTCAGGGTTAGGGAACTCAAGCCTTCACATCGTGCGTGTGGAAATGCTCTCGCTTTCACTATTAAACAAAGCCCCGAGTTCTACTGTTGTTTTTCTTCCATTTGATCTCACCACACGTTTAAGTGATCGCCGATCACCATCAGTCAGGATTTTTTCCGGCCACATTTCGTCCTCCTTCCAGTTTTTAATAATGCGTTGGACAGTTCTTAACCCAATTTTAGTTGTTTTTAGTAGGACAGTATAAGTGTTTGTGATGATTATCTGTAAGTGAGAATGTGATTATTCATTAAGCTTAAACATGAAGCCAACAAATCTTTTGCAACCACTATCACGCCAGATGAGGAAGATAAAAACAGGGAGGGACAGGGCGGCACACCTGCCAAAAAGAAAAGGGTCAATGTCCATAACTGATTTCCAGCCAGTGAATGAGGAAATTACTGCTGCAAAAGTCTGCAGGACAAAAAGCTGCACAACACAAGTGGTACTCAAAATATTTTTCCTCTGCAGTTTTTAGGAATCACCACTGGGTCTGAGGTAAAACTGATCCTGTACGAATGGCACATGAGTTGAATTTTGGCACTTGGGGGTCAGTCATTGAATAGACAGCCAGTCTGAGCGAGTGTGGTGTCAAGCACTGGTCTTTGAGTTCCCTAATTATGTTTTTTAGGATTTAAAACAGAAATGACGTCATAGATTTTGCTCCACGAGGCCGATGAAGTCCTCTGAAGTGAGGTCATTCGACTAAAAACCACCTGAACGATATTAAAAAACTTCAGCCCTTCCAAAAGCAGGTCACTGAACGAGTCCAGAGAATAATTCTGAAAAAAGAAAAAAAGCTGATAGTAACGCTCGGATCCTCCGTGGAGTTGGCTGCTCTACATTTCTTTATTTCCAAATCAATGCACTGATTCGCCGACTCTCTGTCAGAATAAACAAGTGGAATAATCTTTTTTGACAGCCATAATGTCTGACAGAGCATGTCACAGATATTGTCACACTCGGAGGAATAAAAATAAAATCCTGAAATGGTCTTTTATTCGGGCGCCTTGGGAAGCATCCGAGACGTCAAACAGCTGTCCTCTCTCTGACACGGCAGACGGGGAAACCGGGCGTTTTAATCCACTGACTCTGTTGCGTCAGGCTGTTTTATGGCTGAGGACGAGCTGTCTGATCCGTGCTAAAGGGATAAATGTACCTCTCAGAAAACAGAGATCCTCGCTCTGACCTACTCTGCTCTTTTTTTGATCTTTCACCACCAAAATACACCTTAACTTTTCCGCTCAGGTCACAAAACGTCTCAGTCCTCGAAGACTCTCAACCTTCAGTTTCTCTTNACACACACACACACGTATACATACACACACACACAGGCACGTATACATACACCAGCTGGCTGCCTGGAAAAAAAGTGAAAAACAGCAGCTCATGACAGAAAATAATCCCCTGAACAAGGACGAGGCGAGTTTATTTCTGTAACGTGCGGCGTGCTGCGTGTTTGTTCTGCTGCATCAGGTTTAATATCACACACAGTCATTAGCTGCTAACAGAGAACAGTCACCCAAACACTGCTCTCACTGTAATTAGACCCCCCCCCCCCTCCTCCGCCTCCTCCACATTTCAGACTTTGATCATTTGTTTTTCCTCCACATCAAATTCAGCAGAATCTGCTGAAATGAAAATTGTTTTATTCTGAAGCTTTTGACTTCAGAGTGATAGAAATGTTGGCTCATGTCTCAGTGAACTCAGTCTCACACTGAAGTGTCGCCTGCTCTTTACTTTCTGACTTCATTCGACGTTGGGTTTAAATGAGGGGTTACTTTCTGTCTCGACCAATCAGAAGCAAGCAGAGCATCCAAGCAGTTTTGTATCTAAAGGTGTTGCAATCTGTGTTCACTGCTTGCATTGAAAACCAAACACCACATGTGAGACCCTTTACAGACACATCCAGGTCTGATTGGCTCCCTTTGTGATGAGGGGGCGTGGCCTAATTCATAAACATGCTGCACTCAAGCATGATCGCCCCCGAGAGAACAGCTTGCAGTCACAATCCACCATGAACCAGACTCAAACGCAATTCTTGATACTCGCATGACCCACCAACGTCATCATGAAGCATCTTTTTACAGGAAACAGTAATAATACTAATAACTGTATTTATATAGCACCTTTAAAACAACAGTTCACATAGTGCTTCACCATAGAGGTCCACAATAAAATCAACAAACAAACAGTGAGTCAGAAATAAGGAAACATTGAAATGACCAATATAACAAACAATCCTACAAACAGAGATAAAAACAACATATGTGAAGTATAACGGTGAATAAATAAATTAATAAAGAGGATAATAACTGCTGAAAGTTAGAATGGAAGTAATAACCTGAATGCTCAACTCATTAAGAATAAATAAATAAAAGCATAATAGTTCAAATAAACTCATAAATGAAACAAATGAGTAAATGACTAAGTGAGTCAAAACTATAAGAGGACAGTAAGACCACAAAAGAGGATAATAATAAGGTGAAAAGATAGGAACAATAAAAAGAATAACATCACAGTCTCATCAGAGTCAGCACATGGAGAAACAGAGAACTTGGAAACAAACTTTAGTTACTTTTTGGTTTCTGTTAAGTTGTTTTGGATTGACACAGCTCTCTCACATCCCACCATTGATTGAAATTTTTCTCAAGAGGAGCGTCCGTGTGACTTGAGGTTTGAAACACGCTTGAATACCGAATTTCTCCAAAGATCCTGAAGGTTATGGAGCAAAAAAGTCAAGTGATAAACCCAAAACATTTCACCAGCTGAGCCTGAGGATCTGATTGGCTGTTTTGGACGATCCTCGACCCAAATGAAGGTCATTACTGGAGTCGACTGCAGCTCAATAACCATGAGACGGCGTCTGAGAGAGAAGAACTTTAAGCCTCTCAAGGCAGAAGATGTAGATTTGCCACATGAGTTCAAAGACCTCTATCTCATCAAAATGATAAATAGTTTCTTAAAAAACCTGTTAAAAATATTTTTAAAAACATTCTACCACCTTGAGGATTATCATATCACTATAGTCAGCTGAACTTTTATTTTGGCCCTTTTGAAAATGTCTGCTCTCATGAAATTATCCACTCACATATTTTCAGAAAAAGGTTTGATTTTTAAGAAGAAAAACATATAAATATTTACTCTTTAATCTAAAATACGTGTTTTCTGCATGAAACAAATGCATATTTGCTTGAAAAAATAGTTACAATAGTTTTCAAAACTGCCCAGTGTGTCAAACATGATACAAGGAATATATTGTGAATGAAACGATAAAGCAACATTTTTTGTGTGAATGTCGTTAAAAGGGCTAATAAACATCTCAGTTCTAAAAAATTGGAAGTTTCTGACCGTTTTTGATGGGTTGGTCCTGACACAACAAAGAACAAAAACCTCTGTAAATACCTCATCTCCTTCCACTAAATTGCTTATTTGGACTGACAGAGAGCATCATGGGACATTGAAAGGAGGAAGAAAGTTTGATTTTCTGTGTAGAAAAACTTGAACCTTGATGGTCCTGATGGCGTCCAACGTTACTGTCATTACGAGGAGATCCCACTGGGGGGCATCATTATCTGTTTTTTCCTTCATGACTGAGGGCCTAAGCCTGTGTACTTTCAGTCTTCTTCTCCCAGCATGTTATGGGGCGTATTATGGGATGGATGGAGAGTGACGTTTTACAAAAATAGACGTCAGTTTCAGACAGTGAAGCATCTTCACCACTTGGAGCAACGTTCACACTAACCTCCCATTTCTTTTTTTCCGAAACTACACTTAAAACCTTTGTAAGATTCAAGAATTGAAAGTGTAAATTTGTTTTTTTTGAATTAGAATCAGATAATATACAGACCACACTGCCCCCTGGTGTTTTGGAGGAGTACTGCAGGGCGACATAGAAGCATGTAGAGCTCAAGATTGCATCTGCCATCTCTATTGTCTTGAATAATCCTGATGACTGAGGGTGTTTAACCTCTGAATCATTTCTGTCCTGCAGTCTCAGGTTTTTCTCTGATTATTAAATGAAGTCTTTTCTTGGCGACTGAGGAACAGAACATCCCAGTTTCTGCTGTGCTCTGAGGAGAGGTTGTGATTTGTGGGTTAGAGGATCCTCTGAGCTTCACGGGATTCTTTTCTGCGTTCTGCACGAGTCAGCATTGGCCTGAATTCCAACAATATCACCCTGAAGGATGTAATAGCAGCTGGTGCAGTGAGAGCAACCCCCCCTTTACCCCCCCTCCCTGTATGATATTGCACACAGAAAAGTCATCGGGCTCAGCCCCCGACAAGCACCTGTATTCGATTTCTCATCTCTGCTCGGCGGAGAGCTCTAAGCCTTGTTCTCGCTGGCACTAATCCTCGCTAGAAAACAGCTTTCAGAGGATTAGCATCAAGGGGGGCAGAGCGGCGCTCGACGGCGGGGGAGCTGTGCTTCTCTTCTTCTTCTTCTTCTTCTTCTTCCTCGCAGCGCTTTCCTCTTCTGTAAGTTAACCTCACACACACGCGGCTTGACTGGACTCACACAATCTTTGACCTTCTGCTCGGTTTGTTCCCCATCGACCCTCAGTGGCCTCCATTAACCTCCTACACTTCACCGGAGCGTCAACGCTCTGTTTGCTATTCCTCTGACATCATCAGAGTATAAACACTAATGCCTTTATCAAAGATTCTTCACATTTCAGTCTCTAAGTTTGTTTCACAGTTTTCTTCAGCAACAAAACGTAATTAGTGAAAGAATCACTCAAACAACGTGGACGTCCTACCTGTTTGGGGTCATTACGTCACATCCTGACGCCCGTACCCTGAATATTCACTCTCCTTTCCACCAGAGGAATCCAGAGTTCAAACATATCAAAAGTGTTGTTTCATCAAATTATTCCAAGTGGTGAAATTTCTCCTGTAAAGTCCGTTGTTTGTCTGTCTGTCGTGTCCGTTCTCATCAATAACAGCAGCTTCACAGTCTTAGAGCATTTCCTCCTCAATGTCAATCAGACAAAACTGGCTGTTTTTGATTTTCTTAGGGTTCTAGCTGCAAGAAAAAGTGTTTCCATCTCAATACTTGGAGATTTGATGCCAGGAGAGCCTGATTTATACAGGAAGTGCTCTCTGCTTGACTAGCAGTAGACAGTAGCAGTCATTGGAGCTGCGTAAAGATCAGTTATTGGCTATTGGGCCTGATAATCACTCCTATAGTAACCAATCACCTTACTATTCCCAAGAAGCCTGCCATAGTAAAAAGACTGCAAAGAAATTGTTTTGTTTTGAGGTTTTTTGCTACACATTATCACTTATGTTCATGTGAGCAACAGGAGAGGTACAATCTGTGATAGAGCTATAATTTCACAATTCTTAGTGAACCTTTTCGCAGAGAGAACAAAGTTGACTACAAAGAAGATACTGAGCACTGATACAGCTGGTTTTGATTGCGCAAAGTTGTTAGAATAGTGCATGGAAAACAAGAATGCATTTGCTGTTTGGTCACGTGGACTAAAATCTCTCTAACTCCTACAAAGTTTTACCTATAAAGCTTAAATTTCATGCAGATGTAGATGAGAAGGTGTAGAAGTGATGTGGTGGATGTTTCATGTCTGACGTGAAGCGTGTTGAAGTTAATGATGCTCAAAAAGTGGTTGTAGAAAAAAGTGTTTCAGCTGCATTTATCCTGATGTGGACTTTAGCCACATATAAAAACATGACATTTTCTGAAACGAGAGACTTTAATCTTTCAAATGAGGAGTCACTGATGAATTTATGACCTTATGATTCGACAGTTATAAACCTTAAAAACAAAGCATGGTGTGTAGGCCAGAATTGGGTGGGGTGTAAAGGGTTAAAGCCCGACACTCCCCAGTGACATTCAGTTAAAACTCCCCTCAGGTTCTTCCTCCTTCACGCCACAGCTGGATAGCTTAGCTGTGTAATTCCACGTTATCTGCGGGAACTGGGCGGCCCACACGCTGAACCCAGCTCGACCTGGTGCTGTAAGCTACTGTACTTTGTTGTAAGAACACACCCCGGAGCTGGAGGTGAGGAGCCCTCCTCCCCAGGAGCACAGGAGGTAAAACCTGAAGCCTGATTTCTGCTGCAGGCGAGCAGTGGATGGATATCAGACTGAACGCCGTCCAGGCTGCGAGGGAACGCAGCAACAGCGCCCAAGGCCGCGCAGAGATGCTGAAAGAGCGAAATAATGTACAGCGTGGAGTGTTTTTGAAAGCAACATTTCTGTTTCTGCGAACAAAGAGAGGATTACCCCGCATGGTGATGAGAAGGAGCTGCTGGAGGCCACAGCTCCTGCAGAGAGCTACTTTTTGGAGATTGTAAATTTAACTTTCTCCTCTACTGTTTGCTTCTTTTTATGCCGTTCCTTTTATTTATTTCCCCTCTAAACCTCAGCAAATACTTCTTTCTAATCATTGGCTTTGATTCTGTTTCTCTCTCTGCAAACAGCGGGCCGCTCACTTAAGAGCACTGAGAGAGATGAAAGCTCGAGCATCCGGGCAGGGATCAAAAAATAAAAAAGAAAGGAAGAGAATTAAAAAAAAAAAGATGCCTCTTCTTCCCCTCAGCTTCCAAATCCTGCTGCTTGTGACAGAGTTGTAAATACCCGAGATAAAAGACTACTCTGACTGCTCGTACTTAACATTCCCATTAGACTACCAACAACCGCGTCCTTTGTGTGCTCTCATGTACGGATACGAATGAAAATTCCTCTGCCTCCGGTGCTTTGCAAAACACAATTCAATCACAGGAAGGAGAAATTAAAAAAGGACAGACAGAGAAGAAAATAAAAAGCAAGCAGGAACAAAAGCAGGTGATGTTTGGGGAATTCTCTCAGGTGATAGCGGAGAAGGATTAGGAACAAAAGAGGAGAGAAGAAGCTGCGTTCAGGAAGCATCTGAATGTGAATATTAAACGCTGAGAGCTGATGTGCTGCAGATTCAGCAGAAGGAAAACCGCTCGCTGTTACACGAAGAAGTGTTGGAGAGAAGAGTCTCAGGGAAAAGATGGATCAGATTCAGCTCTGAGGAGAAGAACATTTTCACACTCAGGCTCCAGAAACGTCTCAGCGATTCAGACAATCAGGCTTCAGGAAAAGTCCTAAACATCCATGAATATCAGGATTTAATATGTCAAACCTGAAGAAGAGATCACTCTATCGGAGTAGGTCCAGTGAAAGCTAAATGTTCAAATCAGCTTTAAAACGTTTCACAAACATTTGTTAAAATCTGATGGATTAGAAATCTTTTGAGAACATCTCTCAGACTTTTCTCGTAGGTTTCAGAAACAATAACCTCCAATCTGAGCTCCGGAGAGCCCCCATGCTCAGAGAGGTGACGTATTTCTGAAGGGACAGGAAAAAATTAAAAAGGTCTGCAGTACAATGAACCACCAGAGGGGGCACTATTTACGAAAAACTCAGTTTAATACACTTCGTTCTGCTCAAAATTTTGCTTTGGATCAAAGAATTCTCATAATTATTTTCAGAGTTCTTCTCTTCAAACTGTTTAACAAAACGCAGTTTCTTGGTGACATCACCCGTCTGTTTCTGAGGCTTTAAAAGATAAGTATAACAAACGTGTGACCACACTGGAATTGCACCAGGTGATGAGTGCACAAACTCACAGCCATTGGGCACCCGTGAGTCACATGATCTGAGCTGTGTTTCTGATTGGGCAAGCTCTCAATCCTATTATCCTCTAAACAGCTGAGTTAGAAAAAAAAAATCACCTCCCTCACAGTGTGTGCCGTTAGCGAAGTTTGCGATTCAGATGGGAGACTTTTTGTATCAGACTGTAAAGACGCTAATTTCGGCACTGAAAACTGCTTTTTTTTTTTTATTGGGTGACCTCTGGTACTTCCAGAGCCAGCCTCGAACAGTCGCTTGAGGAACAGCAGCTTTTGAGCACTTCAGCGTTGTCTCATATTTTCAGGTTGCCGCTTGCCAGGGATCAAAGACCTATGAGGACTTCTTAAAAAAGAAAAGTTGGATTGTTGGAAGATCAAAGTCAGGCGCACGCAATGGGTCCAGAATATTACTGACTTTGGTGCCAAAATCTTCAGTTTTGTCCTAAAATTTCTACATCAAAGCAAAGATTTTTCAATTGTCTTTTCTCAAACTTACGGAAAAAACTGTTAGTTAAGGTCTTTGTAGGAAACATCCTTTAAATCTTGAATCAATTTTTATTTATGTAGCACCATATTATAACAAATGTTATCCCAAGACACTTTCCACTAACATGAACAGGTCTATATCTGTTAATGTCAGTAAAAAGAGAAAAATAATTTTATTGGTTTGAAGTCTGATCTCATATTACCCACCATGAGATCAGTTTTTTGCAGCATTTAGCAAGTTGTAATGGAGAAGTACAACATCCTTGTAACAGGCAGAAACCTCAGATAGAACCAGACATTATTGTAGCAGTTGGAGTCTGGTAGATCCACAACAACAATAAATGCAATTAATGCATTAATAAATACAGCCGCCAGAAGTAAAAATTAAACTCTTGTAACTCTCACACCCCTTTAGAGAGTGAAAGTCCAACGTAAAGAAAGTGAGGAGGAGTGTGAGGTGTGGGTGGAGTTTAGGGAATATTCAGTCACTCCTTCTTTTCCTCCGTAGACATTTATTCTTCCTTTTTCTCCCTTTTTTTCCTATCCTTCACCTTCTTCTTTCTTCGTTTCATTCTTGTTCCTCTTTCGTTTCCATCTCACTCTTAACTCCCCTCTTCTTTTCTAATGCCACCTTTCTTTGCTTCCTTTTCTTTATTGCGATGGGAGAAGAAGATAACTAGAACTCATCCGTGAACCCCGGCGAGCGCTCGGCCACTCACCTGCTCGCTCCCTCGTTCGCTCGGACACGCAGACGGAGGAGGCGCCCTGGTTTTCCAAAGGCACCGAGCCGCTCCCGCTCGCCGCCTCCTCTCAGCGGGGTTTTCGGTGACCCTGCGGAGGTCGGCACGGGCGACAAGCGAAGGGCCTGAAAAATGGGCTGCTGTCTGGAGAACGGAGGAGAAACACACACACACACACACACACACACAGGGTTATGAAATATTATCACTTGTGTTGATTGAGCTTATTTGGGTCTCCTGGTTTTCTGCCTCGTCAGCACTTCCTGTTCGGAGGGGGATTTGATGACGGCTCATAAACTGCACCTGCTAAATAAAGCTCCACCCTCACACTCCCCGAACGGCAGGACAGTACATCTTGGCGTGCTTACCTCAAGGCTTTCTGAACCGGACAGCTTTGCTAATTTTGCACACTTTTAAAGGTCGTGAGCTAATTCCAGACAGCGGTGACGTCACGTTGACCTTGATGATCCGAGTCTCTTCTTCTTCTTTTTTTCTTCTGCTGTCAGCTGCTGCAGAGATGCACCATTTACAGGATGTTTAACACCTGACAAGCACCATTAAACACACTTTTAATGAACGCAGCGCCATTCATTTAAACGCCATCAGGTACAGCGCTAACGTGTCACAGACTTCACCGACGCTGGTTATTAACTTCCACGTCTGGCTGTAAATAAACGGAGGGAGAGGAGACTGCACATTATATCTGTCTGTGAGGAGCAACAGGCTGTGAAAGGGAGAATAACTTTGGCTTTTTAAGACACGTCTCCTCACTTTTCATTTCCTGTTGACCTCACACTAACAAAAAGCCCCGGACAGAATAAATAAAGCCTATTCTTCATGAGGTTTGAAGGATTTTAGAGGCACCAGATCTACAAAAGCAAAATTTTGAGACATCAAAGGAAACACAAATAAACTGACAGACTCTCCTTCAACAAACTGTCGGAAAAAATTATCTTAATTTGTCTCATTATGTTTGTCCTGATGCAAAGTGAAAGGTGCAACAAAAAAAATAATCGTCCAGTAACGTCACAGCGGTGTGATGAGAATTTCAGCATTTTTTAGGGAGTCGACTCTTTTGGCTCCTCAGATTTTTTAACACCTACTGTTGTGCAAGTTTTCGAGGACACATTTTACACACTGAAGAGGGACGGAAATAAATAACCAGTTCCTGTTAAAAAATGCTTAGAAATGGCAGATAAATAACAGTTCCTCAAGACACTTTAATTGGGGATTTTCTGTTTAAAGTTTTACTTAAGAATCTGTAAAACTTAAGCCTCTTGAAGAGATTTATATTCAATATATTCAACATATTTATACATGTAATAACATGAGTTGATATAGTTTGTAAAGATGTCTGTTTCATGCTTTTCATAGTGTATTTTTTACAACCCATCACTTCAACATAAAAGTGCTTAGACAAATTTGAAAAGTTTGTGTAACACCTTTGATTTTTATATAAAAAAAAGAATGATCGATCCATCTTATCTGTTTTTGAATCAACCACCAATCAGATGTGGTTATGCAAAACGTAGTGTTGCTTCTGTGCTGGGCTTGAGACGCTTCATTGATTTGAGAATTGAAGAATCACACAACAAAGCGAGAAAGTAGGATCCTTTCGGTTAGTCTTTAGTTCTGCTGCATGATTTGGTAAAATTGTGGGATTATAATGAATAGTAATGAGATTTCATGCTTTGTTTGAAAAGAACATGTAGAGATTATGATTATTTCCAATTCTTTTAAACAGGAAATCTGGTTTTTGACTTTGGAGTAAACAAACAGTGCAGACTAAAGTTTTTCATCAAACTTACTGAGGCTACAGAAATATTGTAAATAGAGGTGAAATCCCTCCGGCGCTGTTTGATCCGCTGGTCAGTAGAGGAAAGACGCTGCAGCTGTTCACAGGACGCTTTATTTAACATGACTTCAAGGCTAAACTGTGTGGAAAGTGTGGGTTTTTGTGTATGATTGCTTCAGAGCAAAGGTCAGGAGGTCAGGGCAGGTGAAACGATCAGAGCAGACGTCAGTTTAAAATGCTGATGAGCCTCTTTCCTCTGAGCCTTGTCACTCCTGGAAGCTCAGGCTGAACCAATCAGAGCGGAGTTTGCTTCAGGGTGCGTTGACAGGCGCTGCAGAGTCGGGCTGAGTCGTCCTGATTGGTTGATCTGCTGTTAGCACAATGTAAAGCTGCTGATGGTGACCTGAACGCTGCTGCTGCTGCTTGTGATGCATTTCTGCTCTGATCCAGTCCCAGCGGGTGGAGGTGAGGTGGAAAACAACAGAAAGGTTGTTTCTGCAGCTCTCAGCTCCCCGCTGACCTGCAGACCCTGCAGCATCCAGCACTCGGGGCGGTTCACGACAGCACACACACAAGTCGTTACGTCAGGGGGAAAACAGACAAATCTGCTGTGTTTTTAATTTCTGTCTTCAGTCAAAGTTTTCTCAGATTCCTGACGTCAGAGTCTGATTCTTGATATTTCTTTCAAACTGGAATTTGTTTTACTCTCAGAAATTATAACTTTAATCTTAAAATTTGATAAAAAGTCAAAACCTGGAGTCCAGTTAAACATTTACTTTCACTTTAGATATTCAGAGGAGCTTAAATCTAGAGTGATCAAACGTCTTCTTTCCCCCCGGAGGGGTAAAATAATGTACAGGAGGATTTGATAAAATTCCCCATAATGTGCAGGTTTTTCTCAGCTTTCTCTTCAGACAATTTATATCTATAATGAAGCAAAGCTGCAAATGTCACCACCTGGATGTAACTAAGCAAAGTGGTTCAAGCCTCCTATAGGGTAATTACTGCATGTATGATTATCTTTGCTCTGCTTGGTGAGGTTGGAGTTGGTAGATGAGCACTGGTAGGACACAACCAGGATTCACTAACGTTACAGACACGTCTCAGAGCACCGAGCTGTGAGTAGCTAAGCGAAATGTAACCGGCTACTAAATTACGCGACAATCGTACAAATTTGTTTGTTGTCAGCGCTTCGTAACTGTGGATAAAAACATCACCTTGTTGCGTTGTGCCTGGTAAAAGTTGTCTCTAATGAAGAAAAGTAGTGTTCAAAAGAAGATCCGATTAACTTGCCTTTTTCAAAGCAAACACATGCGTCATGTCGTCACAACAGTTTGCAAGGGTCCTCACAACTTGAGTGTGAAAACTCATCTTTTTTTTAAATTTTACTGAGCAGAAAGTGTCCAAATTATCCTGATATTCCTGGTCACTGCTGAGGATGGCTGAAGAGTTCACATTTATACCCATGAGTGTCGGAGAGTTGTCGCTTGCACTGCCACCTACTGGCCAGGCAGAATGCGAGAAGGCCTGTCTCTGCTTCTGTGCAGCTGGAGAAAGTTTGAGTTAAAGAGTCAGTCAGAGTAAAGTCTCGCAGAGGTGATCCACTAACTCACGCTCGTGTTTCAAAGACATTTTAAGTTTCTGTAGACGGATAAAACAACCGTCTCTTTACCAGACAATGGCAGAGAAAGATGAAGAAAAAAAGAGCTTCTTGATGCTTGTTTTAACTGCAGAGAACAGGCCTCCCTCCTCTTCCTCTCCTCTTCCTCCCCCTCATCATCCTCTCCATCTCTCTCCTCCTATCTTTAGCCTAAGTGCTGATTAACTCTGCGTGAGGCTGAAGGCTCAAACACCAGTGAGGACTCCAAATTAAAGACCCCTCTTCCTCTTCCTGTGCAATCAGCCGCTGATGTCGAGCTTCCTCTCAGCGCTCTGAGGACATGAAATCCTCACCTCCATCTTTCTGCGTGGTGGTGGTGGGGGGGGGGCACCTGAGCGCAGAAATACAAATGACGGAGACAGAAAATAACATAGTTTCTAAACCAAGCCAAGTGTCCGTCCCAATAAACTATACCAGACTTATATCTATAGATGTAAATATTACTGATCAGTCAACATCCAACCAGTGTTACAAACTCGTCAGGAAGGAAAACAACCGTTGGCTATCCTGGACGTCACGAGATTAGTCGCTAGAGCAAAGGCCAGAGAAAAAAATCACTAGAAAAGACGCAACAGAAGAAAAGTCATTGGAGAATAGGCCAGAAAAGTTGCATGAAAAAAGAAGTTGTGAGAGAAATTGAGAGAGAGGCCAGAGAAGAGGCCAGAGAGGACAAGTCAGTGGAAGATGAGAGAAGTTGGTAGAGAAGAAAAGAGGCAAGAGAAAAGGCTTGAAAAGAAAAGAGGAGTCTCCAGAGAGGAGGTTATGGGAGAGAAAAGCAGGTGCCAGAGAAGAAGTTTGAGAACAGAAGTCACTAAAGGAGAAGCTGGAGAAGTGGCAAGAGAAGAGGCAAGAGAAAAGAAGTTACAAGGAGAGAGGCTTGAGAAAATAAGATAACAGAAAAGAGGCTTGAGAAGGTGAGTCTCTAGAGAAGAGGCCACAAAAGTTGAGAAAAAAGAGAAGTAATTCGAGAAGTTGCAAGAGAGGCCAGAGAAGAGGCCATAGAGGTGGAGTAGCTGGAGAAGAGGCCAGAGAAAACAAGTAGTTAGGGAAGACAAGTTTCTGGAGATGAGGTTAGAAATGAGAGGAGAACAATTAGAGAAGTTGCCAGAGAAATGAAGTTGAAAGAGAAGAAACTTCGGAAGAAGGATCGTTAGATAAGAAGAGTTGCTAGAGAAGAAAAGAGGCCAGAGAAGAGGCTACAGAAAAGAAGCTACTAGAGGAAAGGCTGAATAACAGAAAGTCCTGGGTGAGAGGCTGGAGAAGTTTCTAGAGAAGAGGCTGGTAAAAAGGCTTGTAAAAAATTGCTAAAGAACAGACTTGAGAAAGTAAGTTGCCAGAGAAGAGGCTGGAGAAGATAAGCCGCAAGAGTAGAGGCAAGGAAAGAGAGTCACCAGAGAAGAAGCGAGAAACGTTGCGAGAAATGAGAAGTCATTTTAGAAGTTGCTAGAGAGGCCAGAGAAGAGGCCAAAGAAGACAAGTCACTAGGGCAGAGACCAGAGAAAAGGTGTGAGAAGACAAGTATCTGGAGAAGAGGCCAGATTAGAGAAGTTGCTAGAGTTGAAATTTGAGAAGGGTCGTTAGAGAAGAGGAGTAGCTTGAGAAGAGGCTTGAAAAAAGACTTGAATGGAGAAGTCGCTAGAGAAGAGAAGAGGCCAGAGAAGAGGCTGGATAAAAGAAGTTGCCAGAGGAGAGGCTAGAGAAGAGAAAAGTCACTGAATGACGCCACCACTCGATTCACGGCCTAATTGGCCATTGAATCATCTGTTGTGAAGTTGCTAAGGGAGGAATAATTTTGTTGGAGGCAGAAAGTGATGAAGTCAATATGTTCAACACTACAAACTAAACCTAAAGAGACACTTGGAGTCACATGCACCATCTACTGTGAATGAGGGGGGCTTGTCCACCTGTGAGTGGTTTGGAACAGGGGAGCGACTCATGAGCAGCAGTGAAAAAACAACTTGCACTGGGTGTTGGTCTAAAAACTTTGTTCAGTAAAATAAAACATATTTAGCAGAGTGAGTGAGAGGAGCACGAACAGAAGAGAAAGCGAAAGTAAAACTGAAGTATTGATGTCATCACATAAGTATTGATTGATACTGATACCAACATTAGTATCCATCTATTGATATTGCTTTTTAGAAGCTCTGTTGATGTTTCATTGGTATTTCCCTGTTGAATATTGATGCAACAGAAATCATGGCTTTGGATTGAAAGTAAATCTTTTAAACATCGAGCTTCGTCATCGTCTCTTTCCTTTGGGATTCTCGGTCGACTCTGGAGCACTGAAGCAGCCTCAGTGATCAGTTTGACTCTGTGGAGGAGCTGAAGGCCTGCACATGTCTGAGTGTTATGTAAGTCTTTAAAGGTTCGGCGTCCTCTGTATGAGGTGCACACTCCCGCATAAATTCATGACGTTGGTACAGCAGCTCCTCGGGGAGTCGGTCTGAAAACACGTCCATGACTCTGTGCAGGAGAAAAACAAAACATTCACTTATAAATGCGACCTGTGTGTGCACAGTTCAGATTTTATTTAAATTACAATCACATTTAATGTTAATTAATGCTAATGTGTGATTTAATGGAACAAACAGCACTGGCAGAGGCTGTAATTAAACACAGCACAACTCTGTATGTATGTGTGTGTGTGTTTATGTGTGTGTGTGAAATTAAAAACCTGTATTTCTGCAGCTTTGTTTCTGCAGAGGCAGCATCCACGCGGCCTGTGTGATCCTACATCACCAGCTGCAGCAGTAATGAGGTCAGAGGTCAGAGGTCGCTGCAGACAATAGGTGGAACAAACATTTATCCGACCTCGATGAGAGAGAGTGTGAACTCGACGATCCTCTGAACTCAGAGCGTGTAGAGACTCTCAGAGCTGCTCTGAGTTCAGGTGAACGAGTTTGTCCAAAAACCACAGTTTTAATTCTAAAGGATGTTTAAACTTCCTCTGGCTCCACTCTGAGTAAAGTGATTATTTCTGTTTTATTCCATAAACTATTCATTACATTTCTCTTAACCCTTTAACTACTTCCTCAACCAATTGGTTTAACACATTTTGAGTCACTATATTTCTATAGCGGGGACCCAAACTTAACTCAAACTGATTTAACCATCTCTACCCATGGTAGACCAAAACTATGGATCTTGAGTCTTTTTCTTTCTTCTTTCATTCTTCTAGAAGAGTCAAAATAATGATATAAAAGTAAATTATTTGAGAGATCAAAGTCTAAATTTTGAGATAATGAGTCAAAATTGTGGGTCAAAAGTTGAAATATTTTGCCCTTTTGTCTCAAAATTTTTGACCTGATATGTGCAAAAAAGGAGAAATTTCAACGAAGCCAGGTTTTCTTTCTAATATTTTTAACAAATTTGAAAAATCATCAACCATTTGTCAAAAAATGGAAGAAACATGGAGACCTAAAAGAGTTGTGAGGCTGAGTTTTAGATGATAGAAATTCACTGACTGACTTGGTATAAGTCAAAAATATGAGAAATAGGAAACTTGAACGACAGAAGAAATTCGTTTTCTGTTTAAAAGTAGGAATATTGAGATAGAAAAGTCAAAATAATGAGATAAAAGTCAATAATTTGAGAGATTAAAGTCTAAATTTTGAGATGATGAGTCAAAATAATGGAGCAAAGTTGAAATTATCCTTTTACACCAAATTTTTTGGACTTAATGTGTGCACAAAAAGGAGAAAGCTCAAATAAAGACATGAGTGGCTGAATATCTTTCTTCCTTTCTTCATTTTTCTGACATGAAAAGGAGAAAAAATCCTTCAGTGGATTTTGTGTAAAGAGAGAGAGAAGCTGTGAGATGCTGGATAATCTGGTGATGCTGTCAAATATCTATTTTTTTTGCCAAATAAGAGAAAAAATCTCATATAAGCTGTTGCAGATATGTTCGTTAATGTTCAAATTTTCAACTTCTTATGTTAAAAGTTTTCGATCTGTTTCTTTGAAGTGTTTGTGTCTTCACTAAACCTCTAACAGCCAATTCTCTCTTTGTGTTTTTCTTCAGTTTAAAGTGTTTTTTCTCTCACATAACATGCAGTAAAATGGAAATGACACCAGATATTGAAAGTTCAAAGTATTTCAGAAAAACAAAACGGTGCCCTAAAGGGTTAATAACCTGCACAGGAGATTAAATCATCCGCTCTTTTCTAGAAGCTTCCAAAAAGAGAGCGATAAACAGGTCATTTGTGGAGTAAAACGTCTGTGTGATAACTCAGGGATTATTTCTGTCACGTGAAGGTTTTCAGTCCGTCAGCAGGGGGCGCTGTCTGTGTCTTCCTCCTTCAGTTTCAGTTTTCAACACACGGCGCCGGTCACGTCTCCAGATGCCGCAGCCGGGCGGAAACTTGCTTTAACCTCGCTGCCCGTCCGTTTAGCCGCCCACTCCTGAAAAACTCCTCATTCTCTGCTGGATTAGCCGGCTAGCGAGCGGTGTCATGCAGTCTACCTGACCTTTGACCTCCGCCGAGCGCTCCCTGAGCTGTGTGTGGGTTTACCCGGGCTGCGGCGCCTCATCCATGACCATTTATTTTCCCAGCGTCCTCCTTGACTCACTCTTTGGCTCCCCTGTGAGGAGGTGGAGGGAGACCCGGAGGTTGTGCCAGTCTGAAGGTGGATTGTCTTTGATTATACGATCTAATCCTCGCTGCAACGCGCCGGCGGCCAGGCAGGCGTGGGCGGCGGGTAGTGGTGGTTGGTGGAGGGCGGTTGTTGTTGTTGTTGTTGTTGTTGTTGGATGTTGCTCTCACACATCCTCTTTGACACAGGTAGGCGATTCATCCGGCGCTGGACAAGCTCCAGGGCAGAGCGGTTTGTGTGATTCACATCAATCCAGATTCACCTTCTTTATTTCCCCCTTCAAGCACCACTTCTTCTTCTTCTTCTCCTTCTTCTTCTTCTTCTGTTTGGCAGCCAACGCGGCGGCTCGCTCTCTGTAAATGTGTGTTTATGTGTGTCGTTTAATCCCCTAACCAAAGACCTTTTATTTTTTCCTTTTTGTAAAAGTGGATTTCAGAGCCGAGCCTCTTCTCTGTATGTTTTTTTTTCTTTCTTTCTTTCCCCCGGAGCTTGTGATGTCGGCCGCCCACGACCGCGGAGGATTTGGTCCAATCTTTGTTTACAATGCAGACGCTGCTGACTTTTTGCTCTGTTCCAATTTTTCAATTATGCGTCCTCTGGTGGATGGCAATTACAATTCACTTGACAAAATAGCAGCATCTTCCTCCCTCCTCCTCCCGTCCTCTTGTGTATGACGTGGATAAAAACACTTGTTATCTTTAACCTCTTACATCCCACTCAATTTGACCTATACACCATTTTATTTTCAAAGCTTATAACTGAAGAACCACAAGGTCAAAACTCAACAGTGACAACTCATGTGAAATATTAAAATCTGGAGTTTTAGAAAATGTCACATATTAATGTGGCTAAAAGCAGCTGTTTTTTTCTCTTTGTATTTTTTATAACCAATTTTTGAGCATCATTAACTTCAAGATGCTTCACACCAGACATACAACATCCACCACATCACTTCTACATCTTCTCATCTACATCTGCGTGAAAGTTGAGCTTTTTAGGTAAAACTTTGTAGGAGTTAGAGAGTTTTTAGTCTCAGGCAGAGTTGTACTCACTGTCCACGCTTTCATCCGAAGACTCCATGCAAACAAAACCAGCTTTATCAGCGCTCAGTGCCCTCTTTTTAGTCAACTTTGCTCTCTTTGTGGAAAAGGTTCAACAAAAAAATCATGAAATTGTAGTTCCCAGTCACAGATTGTACCTCTATATGAATGTGAATGAAGACGCATGGCAATAAAAAGGTTTCACCAATGATCTAAATGGCTACAGCTGCTTCCTGTGAAGCGTAATGTGATTGGTTACTGTTGGAGTGAGTGACAGGCCTGTTAGCCAATAAACGACCCTCTAATAGAGAAATTACACAACACCAGTGTGTGCGATTGGACAGTCACGCAGGGATCACTTGTTGTCTATCACAAGCTGTCCTGGGATGAAAACTCGACAGAAAACGATGGAGTCACTTTAGTCTTGCAGCTAGAACCCTGTTGAAAACAAAGACTTGCAGTTTTGTCAGATTGACATTGAGGAGAAAATGCTCTAAGACTGTGAAGCTGCTGTTATTGATGAGAACGGACACGACAGACAGACAAACAACGGACTTTACAGGAGAAATTTCACCACTTGGAATAATTTGATGAAACAACACTTTTGATATGTTTGAACTCTGGATTTTTCTGGTGGAAAGGAGAGTGAATATTCAGGGTACGGGCGTCAGGATGTGACGTAATGACCCCAAACAGGTAGGACGTCCACGTTGTTGTGAGTGATTCTTTCACTAATTACGTTTTGTTGGTGAAGAAAACTGTAAAACAAACTTAGAGACTGAAATGAGAAGAATCTAAACTTTCTAATGTTTGACAAAGGCGTTACTGTTTATACTTTGAGGACAAACAGCTCGCGTTTGACTCGGCGGGGCTGAGGAGGTTAATATGAGTACGATGTTCATCCCTCCCGACGGGGCTAACTAAACAGAGGCTTATCTGTAACTCTGACACCAGCATCCATCTCTGACATGGACGGACGCAGTGCATTAGGCAGAATACAGCCTCCCCCACACACTCAAATCAGCGTCTGTTTCAATTATTTCACATTGGAAGTCCGATTTGTCTTACTGTCACTTTGGATTGCAGTGGAGGGTAAATTGATTGGAGTATATTGGACGGCGAGGCGGGTGACAGGGGAGGCCTCCGGTTATAGATGGAGCGATGCGCCGTCTCTTCCACGTGGCTACATCTTTTACTGGATTTATTCTGGATCCAACCAGTGAGACTAATCTTTATTTAAACATTTAGTCTGACTCCAGTTTTCAAGGAGACTGCTCCAAAGTTTTTCAGAGTGAAGCAGTCAGAGCCATTCACCGTCACAGGGGAGGATAAAAAAGAGTCATATCATAGTAACAGAGTCAGAATTACACCTCTGTCTCCAAAACTCAGCTCTCCTCACTGAGATTAGACGATGCCACCAGTTGAAGACTGTGTAAACAAAGCTGCAGCTGCAGTTCCTCGAGTGTCCACTTGAGGCTGTCAGCATCCTCCAGTTGTTCCTCATTTCTTAATTTTTTTTTCTCCAACTTGCATCTGTTAAATGTTTTACTCACACACTCCTGCCCTCCTCAATTAGCTTAGAAGAAAATGTGAACTTAAAGCTTATGCAAAGACTGCAGTTCCTTAAGTGTCCACAAGAGGGCGTCTGCGCTCAAAACGCTGATTTTTACAGCAGAAATAAACATGTTTAATCATCACGTTCTTGTTGTTAGTTGGCTCTATTAATCTTTAAAAAAAAAAAAAAAAAAAAAAAATCTAAAAACACTTTTCAGACCACCTTTATCACTTTTTTATTTTTATTCTTTTATTATTATTTTTAGTTTTCTTAAAAAAAAAATTTCTATATATACAAGGACATCCCATTCCCCAATTGTCAAGGTAGAGCATCTCTTTTCTGTTTGTTTGTCCTCGGGTCGATTTGACCTGATGTCAAAAGTTGTTTTGTTAATTTTTTTTTTTTTTTTCATATAATTACATTGATCGTTCCATGCGATGCTAAATTAGTAATCACAATTTTTGTTAAATTATGTATGTTTTATATAGATTGATAGCATCTTCCTGCCATTGAAGAACTTTTAATTATTTCCAAACAATATCGCGCCATCACTTCAACAAATACCTGATTTTATATCAATTGATGCACCTTTGATATTAACGTTGGTGCAAACAAAAATCAAATTTTTACTTTTTATTTCTCAAAGAAGAGGTATACTTTTATGTAAATGAGGCCTATCATTTCATTTATCATAAAATTAATAGCTAAATACATGTGCCCTTTAATGTTTTTTATTTATCTTTTTAATCATCATACACCTTTTTTTAAGTTTGATGCTAGAAGAAAGTTCTGATTCTATTTTCTGTGTACATTTTTAATTATTAATTCATATACTGTTTGTCTCAGTTGTGGCTTCCAGTAAAATTAGAATTACTGATAATGAAAACTTCTGCATACTTCACCTTTAATTTTTCTTTGTTATGTAAATGGGACACTTTTAAATATATTTTTTCATTAATTTATCTATCTAGGAATGAAATCAGGGGAGAACTTTTGGATTTTTATTGCTTATTGTATTTAGATATATGCATTTCAAATGAGGATCCTTTGAAGCTGTTAAAATTTTCTGTATTTTTGTCGTAGTGGAGAAAAAGTTGGACCATTTTTCTCACATATTTATGCAAATATATTTCAATTTTGATCTTTTTTTTTTACCTTTTTAGCCTTTTTAAAGTTAAAGAGCACCTTGATTTCATGAAATCCTGCCCCTTATTTATTAACTTTCTTTTTTTAATCATGTTCATTGTTTTTTTTTTCCAACAGAATTCTTATATTGAGTTCCTCCCCAAAAGAGCAGCACTAAGAAGTTTCATGCGTTTCTCACTCAAGAAAGTTTTGTTATTTGTACATTAAACCGTCTTCGTCTGTTTGTGAAGTCAAATGTCAGGAGGTGACGTTGATAAGACGCTGCTTTGGGAACAGAAGACTCTGCTTTAACGCCGTATTCTACGTCACTCTGAGGACGAGTGGTTTTGTTTGCTCCCTGTTTCCCTCCGGGTCAAACATCCTAACACTCAGGTGTGTTTACTCCGTGCTGCGGCGGCGGCGGTGTGAAACCTGAGGCTGATTGTAAGACAGGAGGCGGCGGCGGCAGTCACCCGCTCTCGGGGCCGACTTCAGAGTTTTAACAGCGACTGTCAGCGGCTGACAGAGAGCAAGAAGACACTTAAGATAATTGGCTCCCATCCCTCCCGCCTTCACCTGCGGAGAGGAATTAAAATAAGAAATGGGAGGAAATGACTGTAAGCTCTCTCAGCTCGCCGCTGAATCATAAATCAGCCGTCAGTCATTGCAGAGCGGCGCCGATGAATCATCTTCTGGCACCTTCGCCTTTTCTCTTTTTTAAAGCCGGGCTATCTCAGTCATTAGCTCTCCTGGCCTCATGAGAGGTGAGTGTGTGTGTGTGTGTGTGTGTGTGTGAGCAGGAACACATGCCAGGATGATCCTTACCTGTAATAGATGTCAAACGACGACTCAGCGACCTGGGCAGTGCGGCGGGGGGGGAGGGCGAGCGGGGACAGTGATGGGTGGATGAAGGCGGGGTGAGAGAAAGGGGTGAGGGGTCCTGATGGGTAATTTGTTCCTCATGTGTGTGAGGAAAAGGTGGGAGGGCAGAGAGCTGCGGCGTTCAGTGACAGACGCTCTAATGACGGGAGTCGCAAACGAGGAGGAGGAGGTGATGACACGATCGCTGTGATCTGAGGACGACTCAGCGCTTTATCCTCTGACATCACTCCACTGTTCTTTAAATGCGTTTTAAAACACTCGTGTAAACACTTCTTAAAACACTTGTGTCACACTGACCTTTTGACCCTGCAGCTTTTGCCCGGTCACACTCCTCCATTATGATCCAGACTTAAGCATGATTGCCGCCATGGCCCGCTGATGTCATCATGAAGCGTCTCATTACAAGATCAGAGTCAGCACAATGAAGAACTCAGAGAACTTGGCTACAACTGTGACTCTTCCTCCCCAGGGTTTTTTTTTTTTTTTTTTTTTTTTTAGGACCGAATAATAAAAGAGCAAAAAATAAATAAATAAATGAAATTTAAACGTATAAAAGTCTAACCTTTTTTTATTGGCTCTCTTGACTGAAGTTTCTTACTATCCCAGAAAAACTGCACTAAGAACTGCAGCTGTCAATCACTGTAAAATGTAACTAATAACCCAAGTTTTTAACGTCTAATAACTAATAAAAAAAGAATAATAACTCCTCAGTAAAAAAGAGGACTTGAACACAAAGCAGCCAAATAATATATTCATACCACCGCAGGTCAAGGATGTGAGAAACATTTCTACGAGATGTAACAATTTTTTTTTAGTTTGACCACCTTTTATCGGGAGTGAACGATGAGACGGAGTTTCTAGTCCGAGACGGAAAAGGAGTCAACAGGTTTTAGGTTTTACAGCCCAAAATGTTGTTTCCTAATGGTGCTGAAACAGAAAATCCCTGTCAAAGGTTAAAGGTTACAGCGTCGTATTTTCACCACGACCAAAACATGTAGGTTTAAAAACTGATGATGACGGTGAAGATTCAAAAATGTGTTCAGGCTTCAGTTACAGATGCTGAGACATCACGTCAATAAAGATTCATTGGAGAAGGAAAACAGATGACGAGGAGGCAGTTTGTGTGTGTGTGTGTGTGTGTGTGTGTGTGTGTGTGTGTGAAGCCTCTCACTCAGCCACTCCTGACCTCCCGCCTTTATTTAAGTGCTGAAAGAGGCAATTTGCCTGCAGTCCGCCTGCGTCCCGCGCTCCCCGCTCCGTCTGAAGTAATCTGCCATTTCAGAGCCATTTTTACCTGATTGCTTCGTCAGAAACGAAGTGACACCGAGGTCGCACGCCCCGATTGGAAAGTAGATGCAACACAAACACTGTACAGCGGCAGATTGAAAATGAGGAGCAGAGTGGAGAGAGAGAGAAAGAGAGAGAGGAATAAGAAAGAAAACATTTCTGACATTCTGGACTCGTAGTGGAGCTGATAAAATGTCAGGTGTTTGAGAGCAGGTGGAGGAGACGACCTTCAGCGGCGCAACATGCAGAGGACGAGTGTTTATGATCAAGACTGCTGCAAATGATGCTCTATATCAATATATTCTTCTTGGCAAAAAGCCTCCAGTTCCTGTAAATTCTTGCTCTGTCTTGCATGAACTGCAGGTTTGAGATCTCCCCAGAGTGGCTCAATGATATTGAGGTCAGGAGACTGAGATGGCCACTCCAGAACCTTCACTCTATTCTGCTGTAGCCAATGGCAGGTCCACTTGTCCTTGTGTTTTGGATCATTGTCATGTGTGAACGTCCAAGTACGTCTCATGTGCAGCTTCTGGGCTGATGAGTGTAAATTTTCCTCCAGTATTTTCTGATAACATGCTGCATTCA
>RPOG01005505.1:0-27382 GCA_008086565.1 Thalassoma bifasciatum | reverse complement strand
TGTTGTTGTTGTAAACATGGACTCCACTGGAATGTCATTGATGGCGGACTGATTTTCCGTAAGGCATGACGGTAGCTGGGAGGCAGCAGGTGCATGAATCGCCTGAACGAGAGACACAAAAAGTAAAGAAATCAGATTACAACAGTGAATTCTCAATCATTTCTCACTCAACCTGACCTGTGAAAGTCTTTTTACATCACCTCACACATAGAAAAACGTATCTGTTCAACCTAGAGGATGAAGGAAAAGAAAAACTGATATTTCATCAAATTTATAAACCTGAGAATCTCCCAACTTTTTCCCTTTTGTTGCTCAGCTCTCGCTCAGCTCTGCTCACTTTGTTTTTATTGACAGCATGGCATCCATGCAGCCAATCAGGATAAAGGAACAAACCATTATGTAAAAGTTTGGAGGGGGACACAGAGCAAATAGTGTCTTTTTGAGAGGTAAGTGTGAGTGGCATTGGCAAAAAAAAAACAGTATCTGGCTGCAATTTAAAAACACTATACTGTTTTAATACCAAGTTTGGTTGTGTTTCTGTTCTGGGTGTTTGTGTGCAGTCTTTTGTTAACTTTTTTTCTTGGCAAAAGTTTGATAAGCATTTCAAACAAAAGTAAGGATGCTTGCTTTTGTTGCAGAACAAATGCACAAAATGAGA
This sequence comes from Thalassoma bifasciatum, assembly GCA_008086565.1. Classification (NCBI taxonomy): domain Eukaryota; kingdom Metazoa; phylum Chordata; class Actinopteri; order Labriformes; family Labridae; genus Thalassoma; species Thalassoma bifasciatum. The sequence continues at coordinate 26,724 of RPOG01005505.1, read as the reverse complement.
TCTATAATTTTTCCTGCGAGTGATTCTTCTCACATCAACTTTTAAAAGCACGCTCCTGCACATGTTCATCTAAATTTACCTCCACGACTAAATAAGATCACATGATATTTATTAAATGTTAAACCACTGTGTGCTCACATGGTTTGTCCTCCTCCTGCGTTTTGCCTTTTCTGTCAGCTTGAATAATACTTTTCCGGTGACGTGAATAAATGAAAAGTAATGTTGAGAGACATTTCCAGAACAAGCACAATGCATTTTGATAAGAGAAAAATGACAATTCTTCCAAGAAGCAAAGCAAACTTAAAGCAATGGTTCACTTCCACATTAAACTACGGCTGTTCCAAGTTTTATGGCAGCTCATGAAATCATACTTCCTGGGAAGGAGGATGTGAAACAAACAATAAATTGGGCCACTCTGCCCGACCCTGATAACAGGAAGTGAAATAACTGTAGGAGTTGTTGTATATAATATAGTAAAATACATAAATGGATGCTCATATACATTCATTGGAACTACAAACTTAACTGAAAGGCCCAAATATAACCCAATATATGATGTACCTCTTCATATGGATATTGCACAGGAGCATTTTATGGAGACAATACTGAAACAATATGTTGTGCAGCTCTATTTGCCAGCTCAGGCGAAACTATGAAGCAGAATAAAAAAACCTATTTGTGACATTTAACTTAGGTTTGCAGTCATCTTTTCAGCATCTGTAAATGCAGGTCTAGAACAGAAAGATAAATAATTAAAGCTCAAACATGATCTTTTGCTTGTGTAAACCTGCAGGATACTTTGCCCTCTTGGTTCAACAACTCACGGTCACTTTCTTTGGAAATATGTCCTGATAAGCACAATAAACATTATAATTCCCCCTTTTCTGATCTTTATCTGTCACTTATTATCACTGCAGTCAAATTTAAGACCTTTTTAATGCCACTTTGAATGAAATATAAGACCAAAAACACAGGATCCTGCTTCATTACAATCAAATCATAGCATGTGTCACTTAACGAGACTCATTCAAGTTTTCTTTTTGACTGTTTATTGAACATAAAGTTGCTCATTGGTTAATATCTGTGTGTAAAAGTGCAAACAGTGACTCATAGTCATAGACTGATTCGCTAGGATGCAGATAAATTATATCAGCAGCTTGTAAGACAGTAAAGTCCCGAAAAAAATTAAATAAAATCATTAAAACATTAACAAATCCTGCCCTGATAAATTTAAGACCTTTGAGTAAGTTATTTAAGACTAGAGTATAACATTATAATGAATTTAAGACCTCTTAAGCAACGCATTTGCTGTAAGGAAATGCAACTTTTTCAGTTTCTATCTGTATGTTCATCAGCTGAATGGTCCCTCTGAGGCATTAACTCTGCTTTACTGGGGTATTTAATACCTATTAACAGATAAAACCAAATCACACCCAATACATAAGATTAAGTTAATGGGTCAATGACAAAAAGAGGGTCTAAAAACGTATTTTTGAAAAGTTCTTTGAAAATGGATAAAAACATATTTCTGAGAGAAGAATTATGTTTTCTAACAGATTTCAGTAGTTGACCAACATTTCAAAGTTTTCAGGTTCATTATTTTTTAGTATTTTTAATTGGAGCACCCAAAAATGTCAGGTGGTGCAACCAAATATATGAAAACATATTTATATGTTCCTGTTATTTTTTCTGTGTGAAATTATTGGCAAGTATCTCTCAAGTGTCTGTAGTGACTCATACATTTTCATTTTGTGTGTTTCATTTCTTTTATTTGTGAATAAGATAAATAATTTGATGTTAAAATAACATTTCACATTATTACATTGGTTGTACCACCTGACATGGAAATTGTTCCAGTCACCAATGAAGTGAAAAAACCTTTTTTATCAGTATTTCAGAGAAATCTACAAACTTTTCCACTTGGTCACAAATGTCATTTGGGCTCATCTGGCTGATGCAGTTTCCTGTTTCCTGTTTTATTCTCTTCACTTTAAAATAAAAGTCTGTTACGGTTGCACCACCCTGACATTTGACAAGGTGAAAATTACAGGACAAAAGTTTTTTAGATTTCTCAACAGCTTTAAAATTCTATTTATTTGCAAAGAATGTTTTATTTAAAAGGTTCAAACATAAAATAATGCCACTGTATTTTTAATTTCAATTTACATTAACTGACATTTAATTTTTAGAGTTTAATTACTGTGGATACTTGTCAGGACGGTTGCACCACCTGACATTTTGGGGGTTTGAGGAACCAAAACACAAAAAAACATGTTATATTTTAATAGTTTAAAGATGTGTTCAAATAACACAGGTTTCTTAGAATAAAGAAATACATGTGGTGAAATACTCAATTCATGATGGAAGGAAATTTTTTTTATTTTTGATACATAACAAACAAATGTAGGTGAACATACTCTGCGTGTTTGTAACATCCCTGCAGGGCTCTTCATGCATTTGCAGCTTGTCATATCGAGTAAAAAAAACATCTTTCAAGTAGTTAAATTTAAGACACTAGGATTATTTTCTCGGATAAGTGAAACCAGTTTTATCTGCAGAGAAAACTGTGATATTTTTCTGTGTAAACATGTTTCACTTGAAGCCTTGAAACGTTTCCGTTAGTTTTTCAGTCTTGGCCGCTGTCAAACACCAAAACAGACACAACTTACATCGATTTTACCATTGTAGCTATTTTACATACTGATAAAAATCGCTCACATTAAGAGTAAAACATGATTTAACAGTTTGATGTTTCTGTGTTTTATTACAGCATCCTTTCAATGCTAACAGTAAGTTAGCATTCGCAGCTAACAACTTAAAGCAGTCAAACCAAACCTCGTCGCAAAACAGCTTCAGTCATAAACCAGAATTATTATTTTTAATATATTTACCTAAAACTGTGGCAGTCGGGAGGTTGTTTCCGTGCAAAACATCAAGACTGGGTCCCATTTCGCTCCATTTCTCCCAGCAGGCTGCATGGAAACGCAGCTATCAGTGTTAGCTGTAAAAAATACAGAACCACTGCTGCTGCTGCTGTCCCACAATGCACTGGGCCAGAGGGGGGCACCAGAGACCTGATAAAAAATAACAAAAAGACTCAAAAAAAAAAAAGAAAGAAAGAAGAGAGACTCCTGCTGCTAATGATGATGATGACACAGATTCAGAGGCTCATCTTTGAAGAACATGGGTTTAAATATATAATCTGAAGAACATCACAACATCACAACCTGAGGATGAAAATCACTGAAATATATAAAAACAGAAACAGGCCTGCACTGTTTTATCAGCATCTTCTCCCTGATGGTGTAATGCTATTGAAGAGAAAAATTAGTTATGCCTACTATTGCTTAATTATTCAAGGATTCAAGGATTCAAGGAGTTTTATTGTCGGATGAAATTAGGTTACCCTGGTCCTGGAGCAAGCCCAATCATAGAAATGAGAATAAAAAATATATACAAATATACAATAAAAAGAGAATAAAAGAAGAACACAATCAACTAGCCTTTTTAACAAATAGACAGAATAAAATAATAAACTGTGCAAAAATTGCAGTGTTCAGGGACCACCAGAGTTCAACAGTCTCACAGCTTCAGGAAAGAAGCAATTATGCATGCTTTAATAAATTTATAGCATCTTCCTGCCATTAAAAAAAAATTAAATGATATCTAAACAATATCCCACCATCCAATTTACAAATACCTGTCTGTGACATCACATCAATTTATGCATCTCTGAAAATAACCTTAGTGCAAAAAAAGAAACTACCCAAGGAAGAGGTATACTTTAATGTAAATGAGGTCCATCATACGGAAGCATATTGCTGCCACGGTAGAAAAAAAAGTTACATATATTTATATACTTTCCTCTATTCCTCCATACATTTCTCTTTTATTTCCCCCTTTATTTCACTACTTTGTTTCTTTTCAATGTTAATTTTAATTTTTGTGAAGCACTTAGTAACATTGTTTTGAGAAGTGCTGCATAAATAAAGTTATAATTATTATTCTGTAGGCTGGGAAAAAATGAACTTCCTCTCCTTGAAAGACCAGCACCTGCAACTGTTATGTGTGTATGTGTGTGGAGGTAAGGGATGTGAAGATGTGAAAAAAGTCAGCATGAATGAGGGAGATACCATGTGTAAGGGTCTGAAGATGGACCGGGGGACACTGGTTTGGAAACGTGGAAATGTACTGATTTTCATTTAATGTCAGCCCACATTTAAAATGTGGCTCTTTGTCGTGCCACTGTGATTTTTTTGGCTCTTGGTGTCTGACTGGTTGGCCACCCCTGTTCTAGCAATAAGACACTTGTCCTTAAACTCAAATATTGTGTTGAACTACTTGATACATCAGTCTTCTTCCACTCGGCGGCGCTATAATGAAACTCCAGCGGCGGAAACAACACATCTCCTCTCTTCATTTGCGCATGCGCCAAACTGATTCTTCCTTTCCGACGCTCGAGCGAAAGAGACAAGATGGGTCACCAACAGCTCTACTGGAGTCACCCCAGAAAATTCGGACAGGGATCCCGCTCCTGGTCGGTTTCACCTCTAATGTGTCGTTTATTATAATACCCGCTCAAGTGTGATATTTCCGAGTGTTTGTGCTCTTAGTTTACGTCATTATTTACCATTTAACGTTCACCGCGTGGACGCTGCTCCGCGTTAATATGGCGGTGGATGATGCTCAGTTAGCCTGTTAGCTCAGGAGTTAGCCGCGCAGAGTTAGACATGAAACACAGATATTAGGATGAAACAGAATATATTTTCACACTTAACATCATGAGGTGTAGTGGAAAAGAGCGTATCTTCGTGCTGGAATTGGAATTTGTCTCTTAAATAGACGTGAAATAAGTACAGGCTCCAGGTTTGAGTTACTTCCGGCACTTTTCCATTAATCCTGAATGAGAACAATGAGCCTGAGACACATTATTCCTCCAAAATACACAGCTTAAAAGCTCCAATCTTATTCTACTGAGAAACATTGAAAATTACTTGTGAAACTATACAAACTTGATGTTTTGACTGCACATGAGGTAATTCTCTGTCAATTAAAAGTTAAGAATATTGATATCCAAACCTTTAAGTCAGTGGTTCCCAACCTTTTCCAAATCAGGGCCCACCTTTAAAGCTCAAAAATGTTTGTGGCCCACCTCCAACCCAATACATACTGCTATATACGTTTTTTTAGAACCCCATTTGTAACAATGACCCCAAAATGTAATTTAAAAAGATGTAATAAAACCCAAAAAGTGATAACTGGTAGATAATGAAACAGATGTTAAGCCGAAAACGTATCAACTTTTTCCCCAAATTATGACAACTAGTTACATTCTGGTGCAATTATTATATTTTGGGTTTTACTTTATGCTTTTTCGTTACATTTCAGGCTCAGCACTCTGGTTACAGTTTTGACAATTTTTGAAAATTTGGGATTTATTACATTTTTTTTCAGGTCATGATATCTATAGAGGAATAACATGCCTTCTTAGGGGACTTTTTTCATATATTACAATCAGAACTGTTTTAACTTCCTTTAAAACTTAACCGAGTTAAACATTTTGAATGCTATTATTTGTATTTGTATCTTAATTTCTCTATTCGTGCCTTGTATCTTTATATAATTACACTCCAATAAAATACTTGTTTGAAAATGATTTCGCGGCCCACTTGCTGTACCTTCGCGGCCCACCAGGGGGCCACGGACCACAGGTTGGGAACCGCTGCTCTCAGTTACATCAGTTTCTTTAGTATTCATTTTCCAAATTTAAAGAATAAACTTTAACAGTCTGGTAAAGGACAAGAGCTAAAACAGCTGACTTTAAGACCCTCATAGAGGCAGATGTGAAGACTGGCTAATCCCTGATCCCCTCAAAATTAAGGAAACCAAAGCTGACACTGATCTAGGCTGATTTATCCGTGCATGTCTAATAATAAATTATTCACTCTTTTTCTCCTGCTTGTTTTTCAGCCGGGTATGCTCGAACAGACATGGTCTGATCCGTAAATACGGACTCAACATGTGCCGCCAGTGCTTCAGGCAGTACGCCAAAGACATCGGTTTCGTCAAGGTAAGTGACACATTCACTCTACAAACATAATGATTCAAGAAACATCATCAATAGAAAACAGCCCCCCTAAAGTAAGTAATGGATAGATGTCAACAAACTCCTGTGTGCTCAGAAAATTCATCAAACAGTGTCACATCTGTGCTCAAGTCAATTTTCTTCAGACACATATGAAGTGAAACTGTCATAAACTGTGGCTTGTCTGACCAGATAGTTTGATGCATTTACAGACAGTAACCTTTGTATTTTTTCTTTTTTTCACAGCTGGACTAGATGTCAAAACTTCCCACGACCTAAGGGACCCGTAGGAGGCTGGAAAAGATTGGCTGATGTTAAGCAGCAAATAAATGTTCCTTTTTGTTCCATATCACATCTACTGTCTTTTTTTTTTGTTTGTTTGTTTGAAGAGTATCTTTATTATTAAAAAGAAAGAATGGGAAATGTCATAACTCAACATAAAATTTGCTCAACAGCTTTACTGGTGATGAAAAGTGTCATATGAATTAGAAAACCTGTTGAAAAAAGAACACACCCGCTTGAATTGACAGTGTGAAAAATAAAGAAGAAACAACACTTTTAAGCCACAAGTATTGTCTTCTCAGGTTTTATAAATTAATTGACGTACCCACAATGTAAAGAACTTTTTGTTCGACAGTATATTTATAGAAAATTGGCATTCAAAGGAGCTATAATATGCAAGTTGAGGTATTTCACATCTAAATAGTTGTTTTGTTCTTACATCACTAAAGTAATTTTAATGCAAAGTTAACTGTATACATAACAGCAGGATTGGCAGACGGGGAGAAATTTTGTAAAGTTGCTGATGCTTAAAAATAAATAAGAACACAAAAAAGCATCACATGAATACCAAACCCTAAGATCTTTATTAAGTGATTTGGAAATAAGTGAAAAAAGGATAATATTTGAAACAGAAAAACCCCAATATTAAGAAGAAGTGTTGATAAAACAGTGACAAATAAGGGTTGGGCTCAAAAATATGTTTTGAACTTATTAAAGTAACTTGTGAGATGTTTGTTTATATGTGAAGGTAAAGTTTCATTGAGTAATTAAGTATTTTTGTAAGGAAAGTCTACCCTGATTTTACCAATTAAAAACCCAATAAATTGTCAAAAATGTAAACACAGAAGTACGAGAAGTATTGAAGAATTCACCTTCATAGAAAATGTGGAAGAGTAATGATAAAATAAACTTGTGACATCAAAACATATTTAATGTTAAAACTTGACAATATGGATTTTACTGAGCAGTCAGTGTAGGGGCAGGGGGTTAAAAGTCATTTTATTGTTCATTCTAAAGCAAAGTAGACTGATAAAATCATATTCATAGTTACATTTTTTATGAGATACCAGATTTTATTATAAGAGACATTGGTTACACCAAATCGAAATTTTTCAGTCTCACCCACTGTCCTGAATTTTTAACCTTACATGAGATATCCTCTTAAAAGAAACAGATAATTGGTTCCCTAAAGTGTGGCTAATTGCTCTGTGCCTCTGGATTCTGGTGAGTGAGCTAAAAACAAAACTTTACTCTGAGCACCAAACTGGAAATTGGGGTGGATGATTGATGACCTGAAAAATGTTTGGGAGAGCAGAAACAAAGTTAACTTGTAAAAAATGAAGTGAGAGTCAGTGTCCTTTTATAACTGGAACAAGTCAAGAAACTGAATAATTTTAAAGCAGTGAGTTATGAGGGCTGTCCGAATAAGAATAACAAATTTCAAGTATGTGATATTTACTTTGGTTCACAACAGATGTATTATGTTTTTTGGTTTAGTTTGATGAGATCAGTCTGTGAAGAATTACTAAAGATGGTATAATCTTAGAGTACGTGGACAAATTTAGGTTGTTTCAGGACAACACAAATAGATTCCTGTGTGTGAGTCGAATGGAAATACTTTGGATGAATGTTTAGTTTAATGCAACTCATAAATAGAAAAATAACCAGTCAAACTCGTTATGACCAGTGGTGGAAGTATTGAATTACAAATACTCACATTACTGTAATTAAGTAGATTTTTTGGCTACTTGTTCTTTTGAGAGTGTGTAATTTTACTCACACTTAAGTACAATTTACACCATTTAATCTACTTCACAACTTTAAAAAATCACATACTGCTACTGAGTTGTCACGCCCACAATTTGGATTAATATCTTCACCTTCAATCTGCATATTTTCAGCCAATAGGGCTGTCTTGTTGCGAAGGCGCCCTATTGGTGCTTCAGAAAGTGAAGTGACAGAAATGCAAGAATGTCTAAGAGTTCATCACACTATAATAGTACTGTTCACAGTTCAAATATTCGTATGCAAGTAAAAAACAACAACATTTTTTTGTCATTCTTGATTAAATCTAAATTTCTTTTTTATAACTGCACTTGTTTAAAAACCACATAGCTGAAGTAGAGTTTTTCACACTTTACTGTTTGCTCAGCTGCACTGAGCTACTGACATTATTCTGATGCACCAACCTGTCGAGATGTTGAGCAGAAAAACATGAAACTGTAACTGACTCTCAGATGGAAAAATGCTGAAGAGGAAATGCACTTTTACAAACAAACTGCAGTTATACAGTAGTACCCCACTTTTCCTCAAGGTCATGACAAGTGTTGAGATACTTTTAACCATTATTTAGTCAAATTGTGAAATAAAAAATTGAAACTCTGGGAAGAAAAGTCATAATTTGGCAATTAAAGGCAAAATCTGGAGATTAAAAAAATTCAAATTTAAGGTAAAAAGTCAAATTTTGAGATAAAAATACAAAGTAATGAGATAAAAATTCTTAATTTTGAGATACAAAGTCACTGCATTGAGATCAAAAAGTCGAAATTAAGGGATCAAAAAAATTCAAATTTAAGGTAAAAAAATTGAAATTTTCAGCAAAAAAGTCAAAGTTTGAGGTAAAAAAACAAAGTACTGAGATATAAGTCAAAACTAAGGGATAGAAAGTCACTTTTCGAGAAAAATCAATATTAAGGGTTTAAGAAATAGTCTAATTTTAAGATTAAAAGTTGAAATTTTCAGCTTTAAAGTCAAATTTTGAAGTAAAATGCAAAGTAATGAGATAAAAAAAATCTAATTTTGAGAAAAAAACACAAAATAATGAGATATAAAGTCAAATTTTGAGATATAAATACAAATTAATGAGATAAAAAGTCTATATTTTCAGATAGAAAGTCACTTTTTGAGATAAATCAATGTTAAGGGATTAAGAAATAGTCTAAATTTAAGATTAAAAGTTGAAATTTTCAGCTTAAAAGTCAAATTTTGAAGTAAAATGCAAAGTAATGAGATAAAAAGTCAAATTTTGAGATAAAAACAAAATAATGAGATATAAAGTCAAATTTTGAGATATAAATACAAGTCAATGAGATAAAAAGTCTATATTTTGAGATCGAAAGTCACTTTTCGAGATAAATCAATATTAAGGGTTTAAGAAATAGTCTAATTTTAAGATTAAAAGTTGAAATTTTCAGCTTAAAAGTCAAATTTTGAAGTAAAATGCAAAGTAATGAGATAAAAAAATCAAATTTCGACATAAAAACACAAAATAATGAGATATAAAGTCAAATTTTGAGATATAAATACAAATTAATGAGATAAAAAAATCTATATTTTGAGATAGAAAGTCACTTTTTGAGATAAATCAATATAAAGGGACACTTTATTGTTTGTTAAGGAAAAGTGCTATAAACTTTGATATTTCCTACAGCGAAATCAGTTTGAATGCCTGCTTTTCATGGAGCAATAATAATTACCCTCTGGTTTAATAAGTAATGAATACTCTGAGTATTTTTTTAGAACAGTACTGTGTACTTTTACTTAAGTATTATTTTCACACCAGTACTTGTACTTGTAATTGAGTACAGTTAAAGCAATGTAACAGAACTTGTACTTGAGTAAAAAATTTCAGTCCTCTTTCCACCTCTGGTTATGACGTAGGAAACTGATCCTGCCATGAAGCATCCAAACCTGTTCTGTTAAAATGTAGTGAGTATTATAAGAACTTTCATTACCTACTGTGAAAGTAAAATAACATGCAGAGCCTCATGGACATTGGCTACACAGAGGATGTGAGTTTTCATGCATTCTTTGTTTCTTGTGACTAGAATAATAAGTATGAAGCACTAGATGGCAGCAACGCGTCACCTTCAGGATTCAAACCCAGAGGCGACGGCTAAAACAGGAGCGATTGGCCTCATACCATTCAGGCTTCATTCACTATTCATCATATGCTGTTAACCAGCTGTTTGGCCCTGCAACACAAGCATTTACAAAAGCTGAAATTAAGGTCTTTGCATGAATGAGAATGAGAACTTTCACACTGCTTGATGAAAAGGACTCTTACATTCTGTTGCACAGAAAGAATTTCACACAAGTAGCTTTGTTGCTGGATTTTTCTAAAACTGCCCTTGGAAACATTTATCACTCCAACTTGTGCCCATCTTGCAGCGTATATTAAACCAAACCGTGCACTTTGATGATTTATCAGCCTCGGGGTTTGGTCTGGGTCTGATTTAATACGAGGCAACAAATAAATTATAGTTTGCATAGTCCTGTTTATCATGGGAAACAGATCACTTTGTGCTCAGCAGGATTAAGATGAAACCTTAATGATCCCAGCGGGGAAATTGGAATAGGGCAGAAAAATAAATAAGATTAAAGCAAAGTGAAGGTTATATGGATAGATGACTTACAAATGGAGGAGAAGAACATTAAATGACAAGATGAGGAAGAATGGTTGTATGCAAAATTAGAGGAATGGAGCGCACTGAATCCAATATATATACAAAATGAATAGAGCTTACTATCACTGAAATATGAAAGTACAGATACAGAAATTAAATAAACATGCAGAATCCTTCACATATACGACACATGAAACAATTATCAAAGACATCAAATGGAGATAAAGTTAATGCAGGATAATCTGCAGGCTCATGCATATTGTTGGTGTGAGGATACATTTTTAATGCATGTATTATATAAGCAGAAAGAAGACTGTGAGGACTCTGACTGCAGTAACCAGACTAACTCAGACTGGCAGAGGTTGCTGGAGCAGAGCTGAACACACGAGTGCTCCACGTTGCATCACTTCACTACAGAGGCGGCTGGAAGGTGTTGTCTTTGATGTTCAGCTCAGTTTCATTTCTCTTCACCCGACTATTAATGCTCTTGTTATGCTGCCTCCTCGGCTCAGCACTGCCAAGACAACCGGCTGATAGCAAGCGCTGAGTCATTTCACTCAACCTCAGCCCTCTCAAGAAGACCCTTTCTTCTTCTCTGCCTCTTCTCAGAGCAGGTTGTTGGTGATATTTAGCCTCAGTTTGTGCCTTTATCTTCAGATACAAACAAAAAATAAACGACAATAACATTGGAAAAAAAGTTTTTTTTTTTACAACATTTGCAGGTATTTCCTACGGAAGAGGATTAGGGCCACTGAGAAAAAAAAAAATTCCAAAAAAAAAGTCAGAATTCTGACTTTTTTCTCAGAATTCTGACTTTTTTTGGGGGGGGGGATTTTTGTTTTTTTCTCAGTGGCCCTAATCCTCTTCCGTAGGATTCTGAGATTAAAGTCAGAATTCTGAGAAAAAAGTCAGAATTTCTTAGATTAAAGTCAGAATTCTGAGAAAAAAGTCAGAATTTCTTAGATTAAAGTCAGAATTCTGAGATTAAAGTCAGAATTGCCAAGATAAAAAAATTGAAATTTTCAGCGAAAAAGTCAAATTTTGAGGTAAAAAAATACACAGTAATGGGTAAAAAGTCTAAATTTTGAAGTATAAAGTCAACGTACTGAGATAAAAAGTCAAAACTAAGGGATAGAAAGTCATTTTTTGAGATAAATCAATATTAAGGGATTAAGAAATAGTCTAATTTTAAGCTTAAAAGTCAAATTTTGAAGTAAAATGCAAAGTAATGAGATAAAAAGTGAAATTTTTAGATAGAAACACAAAATAATGAGATATAAAGTCAAATTTTGAGATATAAATACAAATTAATGAGATAAAAAGTCTATATTTGGAGATAGAAAGTCACTTTTTGAGATAAATCAATATAAAGGGATTAAAAAAAGTCCAATTTTAAGATTAAAAGTTGAGATTTTCAGATAAAAAGTCAAATTTTGAAATAAAAATACGAGATAGTGACAAAAGAAGTCAGAATTATGTGATAGAAAAGTCCAATTTTTGGATAATAAGCTAAAATTTTGAGCAAAAATGTCAAATTTTGAAATAGAAATACAAAGTAATGAGATAAAAAGTCAGATTTATGGGATAAAGAAGTCTAATTCTAAGATAAAAAGTAGAACTTTTTGGCTTAAAATTCAGAATTTAAGATAAAATCTTGTAACTTTTAGATAAAAAGTTCGAATTTTGAGAAAAAAGCCAAAAATTATATGAAAAGTCAGTTATGAGAAAAAGAAAATCACGAGATAAAGCCAAAATGTGAGATAAAGACTTAAAATTTTGAGGTAAAGAGTCAAAATTTTGAGATAAAAAGTCAATATTTTAAGATACCCGAATCAGAATTCTAAGAAAGGAAATTCAAAACTCAAGAGAAGTTGTCAAAATTATTAGCAATAAGTGGAAATTTTGACTTTTCATCTCAATATGTTGACTTTTTCATGTGTAAAAAGAAATCTCAGCTGAGCCAGTTTTTCGTGCTTTTAACTGGCGAAAATGAGCTTCAAATCATTATTTTTCTTTACATTGTGGAAAATTTTGACTTCATACAGAAAATGAGTATTTGAATAAATATATGGATTATGAAGCTACTTTATCATTCTTGAGCATCTTTGGCTTTTTCTCTCCAAGAGGTCGGGCAGGTAGTGATCTTTTTGGGCTTTTCTAAGACCAACAGACACTCACTGCGGCTCACTGTGATAGCTCTTAGAAACAAGAAGAAGGAGGAAAGGACTGAAACATAGATTAGAAAAAAAGTGGCAGAAATTTATTCCCAGTGCGAAATTACGACCAAAAGTTGAAGTGAAAGCAGCACTGAGTATCAAAAATGAGCTCCTATCCTCGAGAAAAATCCTCAATAATCCATTTTCTTTTGTCAGAGAACACAGATAAGCATAGCCACAAACATTTCGAGACTATAGTGTTTTCTTGGATATTTCCCCCTCCTCTGGCTCGTTCCCTGGAGAGGTGAGCTGTGCACAACGCTGAGCTTTATTACAGTCCAGTACAGAGCACCTTGCTGACTCAATTGTTCCAGTCAAGCAGGGTCTAATTCTCAAACCACCGAGGAATAAGTTTCTTCTTCTGCTGCCAGGAGTCAATTTAGGCTGAGATGACTTTAGCAAACATTTATTTCTCTATAGATTTCAAGGGGAGATTACAGAAACAGAGGAACTGCTCCAGTATCACACATGAAACAGACTTCATTTACAGCACGGCGCATGTTTAATATCGTCCAGAATGAGACTCCAACAAAAGGCTCAGTGGAAGTGAAACAACGTGATTTATTCACAGCTAAGAGGTCACAGTGGGAAGCGCGGTGCAGGTGTAATTGTTAACACTGATGATGGCTGCTTTCCATTTAGCTGAGCCAGATTCAGAACCCCTGCTGGGTTTTGGATGACAGCAAAAAGCTGGGGACAGAAGGCAAAGCCACTGGTTGTGTTATGAGTTACACCTGTGCTTTTCGTGCTGCTAAGTCAGAGTAACTGCTGTGAATGAGGCCGATTTTTCATCACGTCTGGAAACAGTCCATCCAAACAGAAAAGGTTGAATCATAAAGTGAATAAAAATGGACACAGTCTCTGCAACATACGGACGTTATGAGGTTCAAGGATGTGATATTTACCCTAAAAACTACTCTGCAGTGAGATATCAAGGCTTATGTGATCACCTGTTCCTGGTCCAGTTATGTTTTCTGCATGTTTGTTCAATGTAGTGGAAACTATGGCAACTCAAAGTGCATTATGTTAAGTTAGGGTTGATAAATGTTGCTGATGACCATAAAGCAGTTAAGTAATTTTTTGGGGTACTTGTGCTTTTCTGGGTAGATTTTCAAGTCTGTGCTTTTACTTGTACTTAAGTAATCATTATGCCATGTAATCTACGTAGTTACTTTTAAAATCATAGTTGAGTACTGAGTACAATTTTCATTAATATCTAGACCTTTTATCTGCATTTTTATATCCAGTAAGGTGATTTGATAGCAAACAAGCCAATGAAAACCAGGACATATGGATGAAAAACAAAACAAAACAAAACAATGTTAATGAATGTTTATGATTGATCACTAATTGATTTTGTGTGTTAAGAATTTAACCAGTTAAAAATGTATTCATGGATATTCCATCAATAGTCGTGGCAGCAACTGCACCTCATCTAATTTTGTTTTTTATCTGCCTGAGACCTTTGCTGAATAAGGAAATAAAAAATGAGAAAAAGAAAGACAAAAAAAACAACCGATCAAAATGAGCGAAAAACACTTGTTTTCTATCTTATCAGTTGTTAATGATTATTGATTGTTTGCGTTTTTAACTATTGGTAAAGCAAAACCCAAAATTTAGAGCCCTATTGGAGAAGTGACAGTGACATCACCAGTTCAAAGTAACTAATAATATGAGTAGTTTTTTTGACGAATACTCTGTACTTTTACTTGAGTAGTTTTCTAACACCAGTACTTTTACTTGTGATTGAGTAATATTTTGGCAATGTAACAGTATTTGTACTTGAGTACAGATTTTCAGTACTCTTTCCACCACTGTGTATGTCATAGGAGGTTTGGAAAACAGCCACAGTCTGTTTGCACAATTCTGTGGGGGAGATGCTGCAGTACCTGAATGTACCTGTGGGGGCAGTGTTGCACCTCAGCTGGAAGGCATGGAGCAGAGGAAGGTGAAGTGATAAGGGGTGTTGTGCTGCTCTCTGGGGAGGTGCTCTCCAGTCACAGGGTGGAAGAAAAAAAGAATGCAAGAATGAGAGAGAGGAGAGAGAGAGAGAGAGAAGGGAGAGCTTGGATCAGGCTGTCAGCTCGGGTATATCTAATTGAATACGCAATGCCATTTGAAGTGAAGAGCAGAGAGGAGAAGCAAAGCGTGGGGCAGGCACAGCAGGAGAGCAGCCTTCACCAAACAAAAAGACAAATCAAAGAGTGAATGCAGGAGATGTTCAAACAGATCGCCCTGATCGCTGCTCTGTGCTCAACATCTCCTGCTTTCTGTACGAATTCACTGCTGATCAAGGAAGAGAAGAGGTCGAAGCGTCATTTTCCGCCTGTTTTAAAAAACAAACTGAAGCTAATAAGGAAAGAAGTCGCCTCAAACCTTGATTAAAAGCAGGTCAAAGAATCACAGACTCCACTTTGGAGATTCACTGGAAGCAAAATGTGTGGGTGGAGGTCAGCAGCTGTTTCAGTATTCAACTGGACTGCCATGTGTGGCTTAGCAGAGCAGAGTGCTTTGGGGCAGAGGATAAAAATTTTACTCATAAATGGAAAAGATCAAATGGTGGCATTTAACAATCCGCAAAGAAATGGTGTCATGGACCGGCGTCGTCTTTCAGCTCTCCTCGGGGCTAAGAGGATGTGATGTTCTGTCAGCATTGTAATTTATTTCTCACACAGGTCACGCCTGGGCAATCATACCGTATACTTTACAGTGTGGCCCCGGCTATTACAGTCATGCACATATACAGCAAATGTTCACCGCGCTGAAGGTTGGTGATGTCAGACTGGAAACCTAACCATGCATCCAGAAGAAACACACAATCAAAGCAAAGTCTAAAATCCTCCTCATCAACTCTTATTCCTGTCAATCACATCTGTGCAATTATCTGAATATTAACCCTGTGGTGCATAGTGGTCACTACAGTGGACACCTATTTAAAAGTTATTTACTCCTATGTTTCTATTCTTTTTTTGTTTAATGTAAATTTTTATTATTATGATTATAATTTCTATTACTTAAATTACTTTTATTGTTTTTAATTGACATTGTAATTATAATCATTACTATCATTATGATTATTAATATGTCATCACAAGTGTGTGTAGTGTTATCAATATAACTACTGTCATCGTTACTCTTACTATCATTAATACCATTAGAACAATTGTAATTATGTAAAAGATTGTGGGTATTATTATTTTCTATCTTTTTAAAAATTGTTTATCATTATGTGTTAATTATTATATGTTGTATTGTTTTCTTTTCCTCATTATTATTACTATTATCATTGTAAATATCACTCTTATTATTTAAGACATTATCAATTAATAGTGTTTAACACAAAAAGTCATATTTACATTAAGTTCACACTGTTCAAAGTTAAATGCTTAGTTACAAATATTTGAAAAAAAAATTGGAAATTCTTTTTTTTCATGCTTTAAGACAAATAAAAACACTCAAGGGAAAAATCCTAATACTGACTTTCATAATTCATGCATCAGAGGGTTAATATTCTATTCTATATTTTATCTTATTTTATATTTTTATGCTTATATTTCAATTCTTGGGTAAGGCACTTATGCTTATATTTGTATTTTGTTATATTTCTAACCCTTTCTGAATGGGATCAAGTGTATACTATTAAAAGCAATTTCCCCTAAGGGATCAATAAAGTATTCTGATTCTGATAGACAAACATTTGAGGGTGAAAAAGCTTAGAAACTATAAATTATTATAAATTATTCAGTGTTAAAATGGATGAAAGAGAGTTAAAATGTTTCGCAAAGCATCAAAAAAAAGATTATTAATGAAATTACCCCCAAAAAAGAAAAGAATTCAAACAAAAATAAGTCTTAGATACAAATATTTGAAGAAAAAAAAGGAAAACTTCATACCTTGAGACAAATAAAAACACTCAAAGGAAAAATCCTGACACTGACTTTCATAATTCATGCATCAGAGGGTTAAACCTTTAATAATCCCAAACCAATGCTCACATATTTTATTACCCACGTTTATGAATCTCATGGTCAGCCAGCGTGGAAGTGAATATTTAACCAGATTTGTGTGAACATTATGCTTTTAAAAGAGCGAAATAGAGAAGCAGGAAACGTTCAGTATGCACGCGGGATGACGGAGGAGAACAGACAGAAGTGACGGATCGATGACTGATTTCCATTTCTGTGTAAACATTTGTGATGCACGGCTGCAGAGTTCTTCCCCCTTGAATAGTAAACCTCTGAACTGTTTGATAAGATAAGTAGATGTTTAAAATGGTTGGTGAGCAGCTGCTACATGTTGATAATTTAAGCTGCTGACTTTCCACAAAAATTTATGAAAGGCCTGACTGTGACATCATATTTTCCACATTAAGACTCCTACTGTGTTGCTTAAGGTTTTATTATAGTTGTGTTTATGTTACCTGAATAAAAAAATGCAAATATGTATGCAAACACTTCAAAAAAGGGAGTCTGAATATAAGATAAAAACACTAAATTTGATTGAAAAATATCTTAAAACTCTCCAGTGATATAGCATGTGTGGGGGTGTGGCTATGACAAGGAGCCTGTCAGCTCAACAAGCACATTTTGTGGAAAAAGGAAAGGTAAACATGATATTTAGAATGTTTTTCAATTCAATACACTGAGGGTTTTTAGTATATATATTTATATAAATCCAAGGAGCATTTTGAGTGATTTTTTGGAGCTGAAGTGATTTTTTTCAGGGGGAAAATAAGTAATTAATTCATGTACACTGTAGTGCACATCAGGACTTCATTGTACCAGCCCAGAAGCTGTGCATGGGATGTACTTGGACATGTCAACATGACACTGATCCAAAACACAAGGCCTAGTGGAGCTGCCATTGGCTACAGTAGAATAAAGTGAAGGTTCTGGAGTGGCCATCTCAGTCTCCTGACTTCAATATCATTGAGCCACTCTGGGGAGATCTCAAACCTGCAGTTCATGCAAGACAGACCAAGAATTTACAGGAACTGGAGGCTTTTTGCCAAGAAGAATGGTCAGTTTTACCATCTGTGAAAACTACATAACACATAATAATTTTGCAAATTAATTGTATAAATTCCATTGATCGAGTGTGCTTTGACTTTCCTTCAGGTTCATTCTCACCCAATATTGGTTCAACAATTTGTGGTGTTCAATGAAGCTGTTTTTAGAGTTACATGCTGTCTTTTTGAAAATGTGGTAATACATTTTTGAGATCCTGGTGTGTTTGTGAAGCTATCTATTTGCATAATCCCAATTTCAAAAGTTTTTTTTAGTGGGACTTTTCCATAGTTAATGACATCCCAACATCAGTGAAGTCTGGTTGTGCCCCACAGTGCACATGCTATTAAAATTTAATTAAGTTAACTTTAAAAAAAAAAAAATCTTTGAAACATGCTCTTTACTACGACGGAGTATTAGGGCCACATTGAGAAAAGAAAATGAGGGGAGGAATTTTTTCCCCCTCTCCCTCACCCAGTCGGTAAAGTGGAAATGTTGAGAATAAAGTCAAAATGTTGAGAATAAAATTGAAATGTCGAGAATAAAGTTGAAATGTTGAGAATAAAGTTGAAATGTCGAGAATAAAGTTGAAATATAATGTCGAGAATAAAGTCGAAATGTTGAGATAAAGTTGAAATAAAATGTCGAGAATAAAGTCAAAATGCCGAGAATAAAGTTGAAATATAATGTAGAGAATAAAGTTGAAATGTTGAGAATAAAGTTGAAATATAATGTCGAGAATAAAGTCGAAATGTCGAGAATAAAGTCGAAATGTCGTGAATAAAGTCGAAATGTTGAGAATAAAGTTGAAATGTTGAGAATAAAGTTGAAATATAATGTTGAGAATAAAGTCGAAATATCGAGAATAAAGTCGAAATGTTGAGAATAAAGTCGAAATGTTTAGAATAAAGTCGAAATGTTGAGAATAAAGTTGAAATATAATGTTGAGAATAAAGTCGAGATGTTTAGAATAAAGTCGAAATGTCGAGAATAAAGTCGAAATGTTTAGAATAAAGTCGAAATGTTGAGAATAAAGTTGAAATATAATGTTGAGAATAAAGTCGAGATGTTTAGAATAAAGTCGAAATGTCGAGAATAAAGTCGAAATGTCGAGAATAAAGTTGAAATATAATGTTGAGAATAAAGTCGAAATGTTGAGAATAAAGTCGAAATGTCGAGAATAAAGTCGAAATGTTGAGAATAAAGTTGAAATGTTGAGAATAAAGTTGAAATGTTGAGAATAAAGTCGAAATGTCGAGAATAAAGTCGAAATGTTTAGAATAAAGTCGAAATGTTGAGAATAAAGTCGAAATGTCGAGAATAAAGTTGAAATGTTGAGAATAAAGTTGAAATATAATGTTGAGAATTTCATTTCAGCTTTATTCTCAACACTATATTTTGACTTTATTCTCGACATTTTGACTTTACTGACTTGATGAGGAGGAGGGGGAAAAAAATTCCTCCCCCCATCATTTTTCCCTCACTGTGGCCCCAATACTCTGTCGTACTTTACTACCCCAACATTTAATATATCAAAAGAAAACCAAAATTAAAACACTTTTTTCCCCCTGGGTCTCAGTAACATATCAGGAAAGGAGACATTAGAAGAAAAGGACCATAATGCACTGTTCTTACTTCCCTACTTTCCTGCTAACTCTTCGAATGCAGGGAGAGAAAATGAGCTGTCACACATGTTTGATTGTTAAAAGCAGCTGCTGATTTCTGTGAAAACGTCTCCACTGTTAGAGCAGGAGTGATGGTGGAGGTGAGGCTTTATTATTCATTCCTGGCCTCTCTTTCTCCCCGGTTTAATAATTTTGAAAGAAGTTATTCGGCTGGAGGATGATTCGCTGGGTGATAACGTGACAGATGCAGCTCTATTTTTTTGGGATGAATGATGCAGCAGGAGAGGATCAGAGAAAAGGGAATGTGAAACCCAGCAGCGGCTCAGATGGAGGCTCTTCTGCTCACTCCAGTTCAGGCCCTTCTTATTTTTTTATTAACCCGACTCCCTCTGTAACTATTAGGCCTCTGGCTGTTACACACAGCTTCTCTGAGAAACTACTGACATGTCAGGAAATCACTGGCATCAAACATGACGTGGTGGCCATCTTTGCTGAGGGGGAACCATTTTCCTCTAAGTGAAACTGAGGGTGGTGCAAAAAAGCTGTATTAATATTGAAGTTACCAAATTGCATCAATAGCAAAGATCTATATTTCAAAATTGCGTCAACCATAATCTAAAAGCCTAACACAAGGACCTTCCACAAATTCCATAAATCCACAAATTTATTTAAAATATCCCTTTACTATTTGAGTGAACATTTTAAACATTATGTATTTAAGCCCATTTCTGCCAGTTCAAAATACATTAATCAAAAACTGGCTTTGTTGGGTTTATTTTATTCTTTTGCATAATGCCAAGTTTTAAGAGAAGAAGGAAAAAATATATAATTTTTTTTCCTAATTTCAACTTCATCTCAATATTTTGACTTTGTAAACCCAAGATATTGATTTTTTCTCCCATACTATGACTTCTAAGCTCCTACATTTGACTTTTTATCTCAAAATTTTGACTTTTTTATCTTTATATTTTGACCTTTTTCTCTTATAACTTTGACTTTTTGGTTTAAATTTTATCATCAAATCTCAATTTTTATGTCACTTTGTCTCAACATTTTGACTTTGTGAACTCAAAATATTGATTCCCCCCCCCCCATAACTTTGACTTCTTGGTTGCAAAATTTTATTTTTTCCCCCCATAAATTTTACTTTTTATCTCAGAATTACCACTTCTTATCTCAATATTTTGACTTTATAAATTGAAGACATTGACTTTTCTCCACAGCTATGACTTCTAAGTTTCTAAATTTGACTTTTTATCTAAAATCAATATTTAATAATCTCAATTTATTGACCTTTTATCTCATAACTGTGAATTTTTGTTTCAGATTTGATCAAATCTCAATTTTTTATATAATCTTGTCTCAAAATTTTGACTTCTAAACTCAAAATATTGATTTTTTTGTCCCACATACTTTTGACCTTTTATATAAAAAAATTTCAACTTTTTATCTCATAATTTTAACGTAAT
Organism: Thalassoma bifasciatum; assembly: GCA_008086565.1. NCBI lineage: Eukaryota > Metazoa > Chordata > Actinopteri > Labriformes > Labridae > Thalassoma > Thalassoma bifasciatum. The sequence continues at coordinate 5,635 of RPOG01005505.1, read as the reverse complement.
CTCAAAATTTTGACTTGGTAATCTCAACATATTCTATTCTGTCCCAATCCTTATGTATTAATTCGTAACTCCAACTTTTTCACTCAAATTATATCAATAAATCTCTTTTTTTTCCCTTTTTGTCTTAATTTTTTGTCTGAAATCTCTCCAAACTTTGATTGTTGTCTCAAAATATTATTTATCTCAATACTTTGACTTTTTATCTGAAAACTTTTTCCTTTTTTCTCATCAATTTGACTTCTCATCACAAAATTTTGACTTTTTACCTCAAAAATTGCCTTTTTAATCATAAAAATAGGACTTCTTATCTGATAATTTGACTTTTTATCAAATAACTTTGACTTTTGAGCTCAAAATTTGACCTTTTATCGCAAAATTTGACTTTGTACTGGCCTTCAAAAATTCGTTGAATCGTTGACCATGAATAAAAGAGGAGTACTAACGTATATCTGTTGGTCTAAAAAAGTGCATTTCCTCTTCTGCATTTTCTATCTCAGAGAGCGACACAAGCATTCAGAGCTAATAAATCCTATTATTTCACATTTCAAACCAACATGAAGTCTTTAAGTTGTTCCTTTTTCCCTAAACAGAAAAATCCCAAAGACTCAGTTTTCAGTTGACAAAAGCCAGAGGAGGAACTTCCACTTCATTTCCACTGCACTTGATGTTACAGTAAAATTCCCTCAAAGACTCAGTGACTTTATTTTAGCATTAAGGACTTTATATCACCCCGAAACCTGCTGGGAGAGTCGTACTTCCTGAAGTTACAAAGACTGAAGGTTTTGACTTGCAGTGCTCAACAGTTTTGATAGGTCAAGTCCTCACTGAGATGAGGGAACCTTTTAATCCCTTGAAAGTAGCCTCTGGGGTTTCAAGTACTTTCTGAGAGTGGGGCTTATCATTACGATGGACAAAAAAAAAATCAGCACATAACTCTGTCTCACTCTGCTTAAAGGTGCAGTGTGTAGAAAGTGGGATTTTAGCGACATCTAGCATTTGGATTTTAGAATAAGTTGACCTCTTACTAAAACATTGCGTTACTTGGCAAGGCTAGACCATAGACTGTATATAGAATGGACAGCGTGCTTCCGCCTGTCACCGTTCTACTATTTTGAAGCCAAAAAACCCCGTTTCTCTAGCCGCCATTGTGCAGCCAGAGTCTGCGCAGTAGAGAATTTCCGGTGGAGCCAAGTAAAAAAGAGAAATAAAAATATTTATTTCTTCTTCTTCAGAAGGTTTAGTCTCCTTTTGGCTCTTTCCCGAAGTTTCTTATATCCCCGGTAAAAACTACTCACGAATGGCAGCTGTCAACTATCGTAAAACAAAACTTATATCGCGGTTTTTAATGTCCAATAACTAATGAGAAACTAACTTCTCAGAAAAAAAACACCTTAACACCATGCAGCCACATGACATAGTCATACTACCTTAGCGTTAGGATGAGAGAAACGTTTCCACAAGGTATCGTAATTTTTTTAAGTTTTCCCGGCTCATATCTGGAATACATGGGGAGGCGGGGCTTATGACCTATACTGCAGCCAGACACCAGGGGGCGGGGCTTATGACCTATACTGCAGCCAGACACCAGGGGGCGGGGCATCTGCTGGAGGCTTCAGTTTGAGCTGAACGTCGTTACGTCCACTCATTATACAGTCTATGGGCTAGACTGATAGAAAAAAAAAACACCCATAAAAGCATGTCTGATTTCAAAGAGACTTTACTGGTGGCTGTTTCTTTAAAAATGAAAAATGCATCACAGAACTTGTTTCAATAAAATGCACCAAAATGTAAATATGAAATTATACTGCACATCGTCCAAAGCATGACTGTTTATCAACACTGCATTTTCTCTTTACATGTGAACTTCTGAATAAACTTACAATAAATGTTTAGAAACAACACATTATCCAACTTGGAGTTAGCTTTTGGCGAATATAGCTTGGCAAACAGTTGCTTAGCATTTGCTTATACATGACAATTCTCTTTGCTGCAACAATAATAATATTTAACAAGACAACTTTTTTGGTTTCAACAGTTACATGGTGCTGTTGTTTGAAACGTGACCACGAGCAAACTTTTTGAGTTTAACAGTTTAGTAGCTAGTTACGTTTCACGGCACTCACAGCCTGGTGCTCTGTATTGGTACCATGTGATGAAAGTGAATCCTGGTCATGTCCTACCAGTGCTCATCTACCAACCTGACTTTTCATTTTATTGATAGACTCTCAGGTTTGAACAGATCACTGAAGAATAACTGCTGCCTGTGGGTTAAAATGAACATTTTAGTTTTAGCCTTTAGCCTGTGCTCTATCACTCTCCTGTTTAGCTTTCTCCTGCTCTTCTGTTCCTCTCTTCTTACTGCTAAACTTTGTCAGCAGGCGTAGTGCCGTCATAGAGACTTCGAAGTCCCGTCAATCAATCCAACCCATCCTGTCCTGATCAGGAAATGAGGAATTAGCATTTAGAAATAACTTATTTTGGTGCTGGTAATCTCATTTTAATGTGGAGATTATGATCAGGCATCAAAATAGATATAAGACTTTTTCAAGAGCATTTATAAAGTCCTCACAGTCTCTTTAATAAACAGAAAATCAAGCTTTAATATGATTCACATGCTATAATATAAACATAATATCCCATTTCCACCAACTTCTCTACACTGAAACCACAACCTTTATATCTTTAAAACTTTATTTCCAGAGATACAATTCATTTATAACTGTTTGAGCAGTTAATTCAATATGGCTGCGACTCTATTATCACTATTTCCTGGAGCGAGCTGAACAAAGGTGACATTTTCTCTCCAGTTTTTCCAAAGCTGTCACACAAAGAACAGAGCGCCAGATGAAGTTATGCAAATGCATTTCTCCTTTTTCCATTCGAGCTCCCTCAACTCTTCCTGTTCCTTTGACTGTAACTCTAGATATTTTCCACCACTTCAGAGATCTGCAGAGGTTAAACCACTTGGTTCCAGACAAATGGTTTATTGCCCACAGCGATGACAAGAACAGGATTAAGAAGTCATGCAGAAAAGGCTAAAATTGTACATTGTTTGGAGCTGAGAAATGTCTTTCCCCGTAGATTCCCTGTCTGTTCGCCTGCGGCAGCACGACCTGCCCACTCTTGACTGCGTGTGCTGCCGCCGCACTGGGATCCTCTCTGCGGTTATCGATCCCAGACCTGTCCACCCACCACAAGATCCAATACCAGTTAACATGGTGCGGAGTCCACATATTTAGAAGCCGGAGGGTATCAGCTGACCCAACTCTCTCATCGGTGTAATTGAGAGTGATAGGGATCAGTTAGAGCCAGGTTACCATCGATTAGGAGTGTGTATAAACAGATAGAGGGATCAATGCAGACAGGTCAATGGAAATTATACGTATTTTAACAACCAGCATTGACTGACAGCCAAAGTAAGAAGGTTTCATGGAATCAAGCCAATGTTTGCTGTTCTTCTCTCACTTCTGAGGAAATAGCTACGATAATTAGTTTTTTTTCTTTTAAGTGTAGGAGAAGAATCTGTTTTAAAGAGGGGTGTTGGAACATTTAAAGAGGGGGTTATGTGCTTCTATTGTATCACAGAAGTAGCTCAAAAAAATCCCTCTTTGCTCAAACTGATGGTTTAGAAAACCCTTATTTCAGCCGCCATTTACGTGACAACATTTCACATTGTTTGAACCTAAAACACAAAAAAACACACGGAAAAATATTTGTGTTTACCCTAGAAATGCTGAGGGACTTAAAATGCTGTAGATGGCGACATGACTGTTGGAGCCGTATATACAACAAAGGTTTAGAGGCTGAAGAAGAGGTGAGCTGATAATCTGGAGTTGCTACAAAAAAAAAATTCTCTGATTGCAGAAAAATTGTATTAAGAGAGTAAAGAGTTAATTTACTTTTTAAAAAGGGACAATACATATTAATGGACATATACATGTAAATATGCAAGATTATAGCCAACAGATAATTTCCATCTTTAGTCCCTGTTACGGGTTAAAATCAACAACATAATATAAAATAACAAATATACAAGTTTAGGCACGATTGTGGCAACAGTGTTGTTCTTCCAACAGCCAGGTTTTTAGATGTTTGGTAAAAGAAGTCAGAGTGGGGAGTTCACGGGTTGTGTTTGTTACTGAATTCCAGGTGTGAGAGGCCCGAACAGAAAAGGGGGCTTGACTAAAGGCACTCTTTCTAAAAGGAACTACACAGTCACCTCTTGAACCAGCTCTTGTTAATCTGTTTGAGTTTTTTCTCGCAAATTCTTGTAATGGAGGTGGTGCTTTGCCATGGAGGATTTTGTACATCAAGATGGCGTCGATGTATTTAACAGCATTGTCCCAGCTTAAGCGCTTATGTTTTTTTTAATATCTGACAGTGATGGTACGCTTTTGTTTTTTTATCCAATACTTTCAGAGCTTGTTTATAGACTGTTTCAATTGGCTTTAGTGTCGTGTTAAATTTACATTTTGGTGAAAGGCAGTCGGTAGATCCAGCAGCACAAGAATGAAATGGTAGGTCGCTTTTGTTGCTTTTTTTTCTCGGTTTGCGCTTTCCACAGTGGAGGTTCAATGCAGTGAAAACTTGTGCCTCCAACAGGTCACACATCAGTTCGGGAATTTTTATGTGATGATCTCCAGGGGCATAATTACTCATTTTGGGAGCCTGGGACAAATCCAGTCATTAGGGCCCTCCTTATCCTTGAACTTCATCATCCTCAGAGCTAGACTGGCTTTACCTTTGGATCCACTACTGCCTCATTTTGAGAATTAATGCATGAGACGTTTTGAACCCAGTAACATACTTGACACTGTCAAGTCTGCACATGTGCATTAACTTGGAATAGTCAAGAGGACTGAACCATCATGTCAGCTGAAGCGTTTTGATGCATTTTTAGGTACAGGAATCAAGGCTAAAACAACAATAATAGCTTTAAATCAAAGAAAACTTTATAAATCAGTTTTATGAGACGTTTTGGGGGCCCCTTGAAATCTGTTTGCCCTGGATGACCTCATCATTTTAGCAAGTCTCATGACAATCTTGCCCTTTTTTTTTGGAGCAAATTAGAGGCAGATTCAGGGATTTTTCCAACATGAACATGTAGCTGTTTAAAAATCTGCACCAGTTTTTATCTGCGGGTTTAACATATAACCTAAGCTTTGATACCAACAACAACAAACAAGATACCACAGCACCCAGTTTTTCATTTTCCAGCAGCACTGGAGGCTGAAACTCCTCGTATGGATATTAATCTTTGATTCAGTTGTGGAAAACTCGGGCCTGTTCGGTCGAAGAATTTGTTATACCTCAGCAAAAAGAAACGGACTGATCCAGCCTGAACTTAAAGCCAATTAAACCACTTATGCTTCTGTGTTACACCTCCAACCCTTCAGTTTTACCACTCCTACAACTATTTTTACTGTAGCTGCATTTAAATTTATTACATCTAATAATGCTTCCACTGTACGCTTTCATGAATCATTGTGTGCACTTTACAACTTCTCCCTGCAAAGAAATATTTTACACTAACAAGCCCTTGTGTCGGTTTGATTATTTCAGGGCTTACACATCACTTCTTGGAGGGATTTCTTTATTAGCCAATTTACATATAACGGGTGTAAATGTTGGCATC
>RPOG01005504.1:0-31546 GCA_008086565.1 Thalassoma bifasciatum | reverse complement strand
CAAAGAAAAGGAAGACAACTACTACAGCCCTTTGTGGAAAATGTGGAAATCTCTGTAATCCATTTCCCATGTTATCATTTATGAGGCACAGTGCCGTAACTGCAACAATCTGTTATTTTGTGAGCAAATAACAGATAAAGGCCAGGGAAAACACTGGTTAGCACTGTCAACTGCTGGTGTCACAGAGTAGTGCTACTGCGCTACTCATAATGTTATTATTGGTTGTAATGTTATCTCCCCGACTTTCTGTAAAGAAAATAAATGTTTTTCCATATATAAATTATGTGTCTGACATCTTACATTATGCACTCAAGGATGTGGAGAGGAGTCAGAAAAGAGCAGGCTTTCTCAACATCTGTCTTGTATGAAGCTCGCATGCTTTGCGCACGAACTAAAATTTTTTTTTGAGTTGCACAGTTCCTGCAAGAATCTTATCTTACTTTCACCCCTGGTTAGAGACAGAGATAGAGACAAAGATAGAGAGAGATAGAGACTGAGATAGAGACAGACAGACAAACACAGAGACTGAGATAGAGACAGAGATAGAGACAGATAGAGATAGAGACAAAGACAGAGACAGAGATAGAGACTGAGATAGAGAGAGACAGAGATAGAGACAGAGTCAGAGACTGAGTCAGAGGCTGACACAGCGTGGTTTGAGGGAGAATAACAATGTGATGGGGACTCTCCTTTCAAAACCATACTAGACGGGATGAGACACCCAATGACCTCCATAATGTCAATTTAATCTCTCTCAGATTAAATACAGCATGGAGGGCTTTCTTCACATATCATCTAGGACTGAGTTAAACTGGGCTACAGCTACTTTTACACTCTACCTGCATTTAATTCCCTGACCTCAGAGTCTGTTATCACTGAGCTGCTTTCTTCCTTTGATTGGTCAACAGTCCTAGCGCTTTACATTGTTCTGTCCTGGATGCAGCAGGTTAACATTTCTGCAATATCTGAAAGGAAATGCACTCCAGATATTACCAAACCAATGGAAAACACCAATGCCGAATTAAAGACTTCCTCGTCCACTATCAATAATTATTTTCGCTGGAAAATAAATGTGCCTTTGTCAACACTGGAGGGGATTTCAAAAGCGCAGGGTTTTCAATGACTACTTGGTAGGCGAAGCAACCTCGTAATAATCTGATAATCTAATATTCAGACATACTTTTAAGTACTTTTTGAAAGCCGAATGAAAGTCTAGTTTATGCGCTTTAGTAAACATGTAAAATGTCACTTAACTAACACTTCTATTCTCGTGGAACAACAAGGGAACTTTTATGGCAATGATTTTTGAAGGGGTTCCGTTGTGACACCTCTGCCAGCAGCCGCTGTGCTGCAGCTGCTCTGCTGCAGCCTTTAACCCGCCAACAGCCTCAACAAAGGACAGGAACGCGGCTTCCCGCCGAAGAGACAACCGTGGAACTCACCAGGTCTCTTGGATTCTCCATCAAGCCTGGTCGCGGGGGGTCACGCTGACTAAACCACGAAAACCCGCAGAAAAACTCATGAGAACCCCGCAGACATATCAACAAAAATATCCTTCCTCGATTACGCAGGCGCAGCGACTGCAGCTGCTGCTCTCTGATTGGTTCATGTCTCTGCTTCGTGTGTGGAGGATACATTGGAGAGTTTGTCGCCAGCGACCTCTGCTGGACTGAGCCGTAGTACCTGTAAAACCGAAACAAACGGCGAGAAACACTAACAACAAATTGTTTCCCAAGATATAAGTGCTGTGCATGTTTCATGATGAGAGACAGAGCGGTTCTTTTTAGAGAGAGGAAACTATTTTACAGGAGTCATTCAACTATCAACTGCCACACAGGAAAAAGCCTGTAATCAAACTAATACAGAGAAATAAAAAGAGATATAAAATCTACCACATTTCTGTGCTCCAAACTGCTGTGCTGTGAATCAGCAATGCAGCACTGACATTTACTGCATGCAAAGGCAAGAAAACAGTAAAGAAATACATTTTCCATTGAGTTTGGTACTGAGTGGAATACAGTCTGTTTATTTCACAACCAAAGAATTGACATAAAGGACAAAACAGAAAAGAAAATGACTTTTGAATTGAGACTTTGACTGTGTAAGTTTGCAATAGTAAAGCAACGTGAACTTGTTTAAAGAGTAAGGAAACATGAAGCTCAATAGTGTTACACAGAGAACTCATGGTTCGTGAACCCAAAGGCAGAACACAGAAACAAAGGCAGAAGGACGATTAACTGAATTTATTGACCACAATCCAGTTGAATCCAGGGTGAGTCCAGTTTTGAGTCCAGAGCAGGCAAATGAATCCAGTGATGTATTAGAGTGAAAGCCTGATGAATCCTGAGTCCAAAAATCCAGAGATGAGGAGGAGTGTGGAATGCTGAGTTTCCAGAGTGAACTGCAGAGGAGAACAGGTATTAGGGCAACAAATCAGTCACAGGCAACGAGGAACAATGCTTTCAGCTGGAGCTGGTCTAACTCAGGAGCTGAGCCTGAGATCTGGCGTCTTGGAGGAGTTGAAGCCCAGTAACGAAGGGTAGAATGAGGTGCCACGCAGCTGCAGTTCACTCCTGCACACCTGACTGCACTCCTGCAATCAAGCCACACACACACTCACACACTTACACACTCACACACTCACAAACTCTCACACACTCTCACACAGGGGAGGCAGCCTCCTGGTTAGTGTGAGGTAGATGGCATGACAAATAGTTTTTCAGTGGATATTTGAGTTCAGGTTTTTGAATTATGAGAATTATTTTCTGATTCAGCATTTCCACGTATTCTCCTTCTTCTTCTTCTTCTTCTTCTCAGTACATTTTTTAAAACTCTTTGCAGCCTTCAGATTTTGTCCAATTTTTTTGTTCAACTTTTTCATTTACAGAATGTTCAGGAGACATTTGCTTGTGTTTCACATTCTAAGTCTTTTACTTTTTGAAATATTCAACTTTTCCATATTTTTAGTTCCATTGAAATGTGTGGAAGATTTCTTCAGCTCTGCCTAAAAAGTGCTTCAAGTGCCTAAGGGTCCTATATAATTCCCCTTACAGATTTCATTCTTTGTTTAAAATGTTCACAAACCTTTCCACAGCTGACTCTGTATTCAGTTTTCAGTCATCTTCTAAGATTTTTGAGATTAGACTTTTTAACGCAAAACAGTCAGCTCTCACTGTGGGTGACATCATGGGTATGAGTGCAGGACCTGAAATCTCACAGACAAACTGCCACAAAATCTGCAAATGTCACAGACATAAATAAGACACCAGCATGTCCCCCTGGCTTCTCCTGCTTCTTTCAAGATGGAAATCCAAGCAAAAGATTGTACCCTTCAGCTAACATGCAGACAACTGTTGGGTAAAACTTTTGTTTGCTTGGAATGACTACAGTGCCATCTCTAGTGAAAAATCTCTGCTGACTACCGTTCAAAACCACTTTTAGAACTCACCCATGTGGTCAAATTTTTCACACCACATTTGTTTCACTGCTTCTGACAACTTTATTTGTTAGTTATTCAGCCTCAGCATTTCAGCGCATTTTCTTCAAAGGGAATACTGTTTCCCCGGTTGAATTTCCAAACACATACAGGTGTGAACCATCGTGCATAAATGATGCCACATAAATTCAAACTGAAGATGATTTATTATGTGAATCATTTCCTAATGCAAAATATGTTTGGGTAAGTTTTCATTAGGCCCTCAGGTTACAGAGCTGAGCAGGTGAGAACCTCATGTTCTCTAACTCACGTGTTGTGAGCTGAACACTAAAATAGCCTGAAAGGCAGGGCTGCCTGCTAGAACCTGTTCTAAATATCACTGTTTAAAGGTTAATGCAGATTAAATTAACGCTTCATCAAGTCCTGACACACCTGTGGCAGAAACAGCCCCTGATAGCCCCGAGGGTCGCACAACCACAGCAGGGAGCTTAGACAGCTTAGACTAAGAAGAATTATTTGTGGTCATGCAGCAGTCAAATACAGCTGGGGAACTCTGCAGAAAATGACACTTTGAGGAAGGGGGGATAGATGAATCTAGGTTTGACATCTAAATATTAAAAAAGGAAACTAATCTGAGTGGAAGGGATGACACCGTGGCAGGTTCTGTACGCAGGCAGAGCCAGAGCAGCTCTGGGTTACCGTCTTCATCATGGACCTGGAGTTCAGGTGCATCACAGCACAGCACTGGCAGCAGCTCCAGACAGCAGCGGGAGCTCCTCTTTGTCTAAACACAAAGTCATTCTGCAGCAGCTGAACAGGAGACTTGCCGTATACCTGCAGAAGGTAGGAGAACCTGAATTATCACACACAAAAATCCCTTGAATGGATTTAGCATGAACACAAACTCAACAAAATTAAGAAAATCATAAATGATAACAAACTTTTGTTTAAAAGAAAAAGGCTTAAAAGAGAACAGTTCTTTCAATGAACTTTTGGAACTGAAAAATTCACTTTTTTCAGTGTGCCTGTCTTCTTGAACAGACAAAAATCCTTACACTGCTTATCTTGATAATTCGACGATACAAAATACAGTAGATTTAATTAATTAATTATCAAGTACACTCATTCTTTTTTGTGTAGATAAATGTTACAAAGGCAGGTTTCTGAAAGATTATCCTATCTTGTCGTAATAGATCATATTGTATCATACCATATAATATTTTATTGTGTTGTAAAGATCTCATTTTATCATAACCTCACCTGTTGTATCAAATCATGGTACATCATAGCATCACTGTGTTTGTATCAGATTGTATAGTGTCAGATGATTTAGTAACATATTACATAAAATTACTTATGATCTGATCAAATGGAAAGCCAGGAAGCCCAAATCTGACCAGAGGGACTCATGGGCAATCTAACACATAGATAAAAGAATGAAATGCATTCACAAGAACAAAATGAACACATTAACCAAATCAAAAAGTTTTTTATTTACCAGGGGTTAAAGTTGATCACTTTTCCCCCTGTTTTGATTGGTGCACATAGGTGCGATGTCTGGAAGCAGCCAACCAGAAACTGGAGCTTCAGATCCAGGAGGAACTGTCCAGAAAGTGTCCTGGAGAGCTGAGAGAGCTGGACGCACACCTGAAGACAGTGACTCTGCTGCAGGACCAGGTGTGCAGAAAAACACCACACAAACATATGGAACAATGAAATATGTCAATAAAGTGGAGGAAAATGTAACTAATTTAATTCTTAAAAACAGTAAGCAAAATTAATGTTAGAAATTCAGTGAATGCCAATAAAAAGCCAATACAAAAAAAAAACTAACAAGAAAGGGTTTAAACAAAGAACAGAATTAAAAACAACTATGATGAACTGAATCAAACATGGGTGAAAAAATAGATATGATTTTACCGATAGAGAAACCCTTAGGAAAGTCAGTGAGGGAATCAAACTTAAAATATATCAAAATTGATTAGACAAAATGAACACTCCATTTCCACACAAGTAAATAAACAGTAAAAGAAAACAATTCAAAAACTTAATGGCTTAAAATAAAATGTAAACAGTCAAAACTAACAAGACATTTCACTCCAAACAGTACAATTTTAGAAAACAAACCCTGAAATTGGAAACCATGAGCTCTTCTGCTATTAGCATACAAGGGAAATGTTATGGCTGAATCTGGGCTAAAACAAGGAGAGAAAGTAGGACAAGACCAACTGTGGAAAAAAAAATAACAAGATGTCAAACCTATAGCATCCCCAGCCAGTTTAGACTCGTCAGCAGTTTCTGCTTCTGTTTAAAGGTCAGACCTGTTGGAACGTATCTGACTCAAATCTAGAGTGACATCTTGTAAAATGTAAGAGATCTAACTGGATTTCTAACAACAGGAGGTTTCACTAAAGATCAGCTACGTCTGAATGGAGACATGACTTGTGAGGGCTGTTTACAAAGAGAAACATTCCATGAGCCTGAGACTGACTTCACATTCAAAACTTTAAGGGAACTCCCTGTCCAACATGACCAGAGACAAAACAACTGGACTCTATTGAAAAAAAACATCACTCTTGATGTGTACCTTTAACAGTTCTCCCAGTTGTCTTATATTAGGATTTTTAATCAAACAAAACTCAATTCATTGATTTCTATTTTGGTCACTCACCACATAATTACTTAACACATTTCAGCAACCATGGAATCATCCACAAACATTTAGACTGAGACACTGAGACCGCAGTCAGGTCTGTTTTCTTCTTATATAGGTATCAAACAAAATCAGGTCCCAAACAAGTTACAAACCATGATATTAAGTCTTCATATCAAAACTCAAAAAACAGGTATCTCTAAACTATCATTCGCTTGAGCTTAAGACCAAAAGGCCCAAAGCTATATCCAATAAAGTCCAAATTCTTCCACCAAGCGTTACATACAGATTGAGGAGTTTCACAAATTATTGCAAAGGGAAAAGATCATTAAAAACCATCAGGTCTCAAGTATGTTCAGTTGTCAAGTCCAAGGCAGGACTAAAGTTTCTAGTTTCAACTTCAAAGGCAAAAGCACAGTCCCCGGTCAAGTCTAAGTCCAAAAAGATCAACACAAGGCCCATGGCAAGATTAAAGGTGCCATATTATACTTTTGAAAACAGTTAAAAGTCATTTGATGCAGGAGTCTGATGTCCCAAAGTCATGAATGTAGCCGTTTTTCCAAAAAAAAGAAGAAAAAGAAAAAAAACCACTTTGATCATGAATTTAGACCTGCTGACAATCCCTCTTTTTCACTGCATCTCTCAGCAGCTGTTTCAGCGTCTGAATTTGAATATGAAATTAGGTCTAGCTCTCCCCGCCTCTTTCAGGAAGTGCTTATGTCAACTCGATTTGGATAGCAACTCTCATGCTGCTCTATCTACTGACATTTGTTTGGAAAACACGGGCAAAGTCGATCACATGCGCAAAGCTGATCAACTAAGAGTGAAGACGTGGATTGTGTCTCTCATATGAGCAAAACAGCGCGATCTATATAGAGTCTGTTATAAATGTGAAGAACGCATACAGATCACCAGAACGCACAAAATGTTGGGAGGAGAGGAAAATATGGTCATTTAGCACCTGCAAAGTGATTTATCAAACCTAAAACAGTTTGCGGCCACTATTTTAGCATTTATAGTTTTTACGTGAGGAAGGCAGGTGCAAACTGGAGCAGCGTTATGCACAAACGGCCATGATTCAATACAACAAACTACAGACAAATGTTTAGACATCTCCACAGCCCAAGGGCTCTAAAAACTCTTTGGAAAAAAAGAAAACAAAACAAAATGGAGCTGAGAATGTGATTTGGAGTCTCTCTTTCCCTCTCTCTCTCTCTGCGTCAGACACAGGAGCGAGGATAAGAACGAGTTCATCTTTGTAGAGCTGACAGAGTGAGCATATTATGATCATGTCAGCAGTAAAATAGAAGGTGAACTAAGACACAGAATTAAAGTAAGGTCACAGCTCTTTTGTTACTTCACAGGTGTTTCCCTTGCACCGATTAAAAGACTTAAACATCTGTGTTGAATTTCTGAGACAATGTAACAGTGATGGTGAACAATCAAAGCAGTTATATCCGCACGATTCCGTTTCTCTAGCCCCCATTGTGCAGCCAGAGTCTGCGCAGTAGAGAATTTCCGGTGGAGCCAAGTAAAAAAGAGAAATAAAAATATTTATTCCTTCTTCTTCAGAGGGTTTAGTCTCCTTTTGGCTCTTTCCCAAAGTTTCTTATATCCCCGGTAAAAACTACTCAAGAACGGCAGCTGTCAACTATCGTAAAACGAAACTTATATCGCGGTTTTTAACGTCCAATAACTAATGAGAAACCAACTTCTCAGAAAAATAAATACCTGAACACCATGCAGCCAGATGACATCGTCATACTACCTTGGCATAAAGATGAGAGAAACATTTCTACGAGGTATCGTAATTGCTGTGAATGCAGCAAGGCATTCACAGTATATGTTCTTCTGTGTCAAAAAAGTTTAAGATTCTTCTTCTTCTTCTTCTTCTTCTTCTTCTTCTTCTTCCGCCCACTTTTTTGGATCGCTTCTTCTTCCACAAATTTCAACCGATTTTCACCGTTCAAACTTCACAACGACCGGCTCGTTCAGGACTGGTGCGCTATGACTTTTCAGACAGATTTCACGAATACTTTCAGAGATATTTCACTTTTTTCACGATTTTCACACGCATAGAGAATGAATTGGATTTGGAATCATTCAGGGAATTACTTCAGCCTCATTCAGACCCTTCTCATTCAGTCATACTTTCAGCCAGAAACTTCATTCTACCTGCAAAATGTTCAGCCATCGTTTGGCTTTCTTCAGTATGTTTCAGCTTCTTTCTAGCTTTTATAGTTTCTTCACAAAACTCCTTCAAAGATCATGAAGTTTCTCAGCCCTTGCAGCAGTTTAACATTGGTGTGTATGTGGTGGAATGTTCAAACTGTAGAGTGAGGATTTGAATTTTAGTGTGTGGACCAGGAGAGAAATGACCTGCAAACTTTTTGGATAAACAGGCCAAGGAGCCACAAATTTCACTCCACATACTCAAATTTGGGCTCAAAACGTAGGTAGTCTTGTTCTGCTTCTGATTAAGGACACTTGACACCAAAAGGACAAAGGACAAAGCCTGCAGGTGGCTAACTGTCACAGAAAGTCATCATCTGTCCCCATCTGCTCTAATGTTAAATCTCAAGGGACTTTCTGAGAGATGAAGAAAAAGTAACAGTTTTTTAACTCACATTTCTGGTAAAACCTGTGGCTCAACAGACATGAAATTTACATCAATAGATACTCCTAAGCCTTGTGTATCTCATGATAGTTTTCTTTTTCTGCTAGTCCTTAAGGATTTTGCGCAGCTAGAGGAGATTCCCACCCTTGTCCCTGGCTCAAATCCAGTTCCTCATCAACTGTCTGTCAGTTAAATCAAACAGCTGCAGCTTCAAACAGCCTAACGAGCAGGTAACCATGGAGACCTGTGATCTGACACACCTGTTTATACCTACAGATCAAAACACTGATGAAGAAAGATACTCAAGTGATTGTTTCTCTGCATCACTGACCAACACACAGCACACCAAACATATACCCACACACCAAACACACGCACACACACACACACAACACACATCAGCACATTAACCATATACACACACAAGCACACACACTCACACACAACACACACAAGCATATTAACCATGTACACACAAACACACACACACACAGGCACACACACATACACAATCACAACAGCACACACACTCACTTCACTGTCTCAAACATCGATAATTCTGATAGTTCCTACACAACTTTGAGGGATAAGATATTCTTTCATTGTGATTCATCCATTTCCTTTAATTCAGATGATTCTTTAATTCATCCATCTATATTTTCATTTTGGACATTATTTCATTCCATTCATCCTTTCATCCAAGATTTCATGTTCAAGAGTTCTTCAACATTTTGCATTCAGCAGTTCAGCGCAAGCTTTTTCAAGATTCATTCAACCATTTTCAGATAAATTCAGTCATTCAGCATATTCAGGATTCTGCATTAGCAGTTCAGCGCAAGCTGCTTCAGCTTCTGCATTCACAGCGCAATTTCTTCAGAAATTGCTTTTCTAGTTTTTTTAAGTTTTCCAGGCTCATATCTGGAATACATGGGGAGGCGGGGCTTATGACCTATACTGCAGCCAGACACCAGGGGGCGGGGCTTATGAACTATACTGCAGCCAGACACCAGGGGGCGGGGCTTATGACCTATACTGCAGCCAGACACCAGGGGGCGGGGCATCTACTGGAGGCTTCAGTTTGAGCCGAACATCGTTACGTCCACTCATTATACAGTCTATGCTCACAACATCCAAACTGAGCCAGCAGCTGCACATGCTCACTACTACCGACTCTAGCTAATAGCATGGCTAACAGTTATGGCTTCGTAAACACACTAAAGACATTAAAACCAGCCCTGCACATACCTGCAGCATCACATGAGAGAAACTCAAGAGCTGTACACCCGACTTCCTGCAGGTAAATGAGACACACTGTAAATATTGTATCGGTGTTTCTCTGTGTTACAGTCGCTATTGTAGCCGCTCATGTTAGCTTTTCCCACTCACTATCATCAACACATAAAGTCACATGTGCACTGGGAAATTTGAGGATATATCAATGTCTAACTGTCCCTTGAGACAGTATCCACTTTGGTGAAGGCTTAGTTGCTCAACTTCCAGTAACAGTGATCACAGGCCGGGCAAGCACTGTGATTGGCTGGTCAACACCCTTAACAACTCCTACTCTTCGCCCAGGAATGTTAACCTGACACACCAGACAGACAGTTTCATTTATCCACCATGTAAATATTTCACTAGTCCATCTAGGTAAGGGGCGCTAGAGAGTGTTTTCAGAGGCGGGACCTCACAAAAGATACAGCAGCTGGTGATTGGTCAGCCGTTCTGCCTGACGTACTCATCATGGACCAATCCACATCAAGCCACGGAGGATGTGTAACCTGACACCAGACAGACAATTCATATAAAACATAGATATTTCACTGGTCCGTTTTTGTTCAAAACATTGTTTCCATCAGAGAGGCTCTGAAGCCTCGTTTCCACCAAGCGGATCAGTTCAGTTCGTCTCGGTACAGCGCGCATTTTGTGGTGTTTCCACAGACTGAAACCGGGACAAGTCCCCAAACAAGTGACCAGTACTGCTCCACTTTTCAGTACCCTTCCGTTGGGGTGCCAAGCCGCACCAAACCAGCCCCAGGGGTGGGGCTATAATTACTGCAGTACGTTGATTGGTCAAAAGATCGGTAACTTCCCGTGTGACAGCGGTAAGAAAAAACAACACACAACCCGCACGCAGCCTCTCCTGAAACAAAGCTTCACTGCGTTATGGAATAAAGAGCCACATGCTGATCACAAAGTAGAAGAGTTGATGGATGTCCTCCATCCTTGCTCTTTGTTTGCAATGCCGCTAATTTCTTCTCCGTTGTATCTATTGGCGGGGTACACTGTGTAGCGCTGCCATGACTTCAAGTTGTTACGTAGCTGACGAGGCTCTCACCATCCGGCCCATCAAGCAGGGTATGGTTGGCTGTGGAAACGCACACAAGATCAGGTTTTACCGATCTGACCCGTACCAAACTGTACTGATCTGTACCAGACTGCCTGGTGGAAACAAGGCTTTGGTGACGTCCTCTGTTCTTCTTTTGAAGAAGAAATTGAGTCTATTTCTGATAAAACTGCAGATATTGCCACGTCCACAGAGACAGCTTCACATGCTTCACATCAGACGCTTCCCACTGATGTCACGTCTGCAGCTCCTGCAGCTCCCGCCATTCCCTCTTTTTCTCTTGGCTGTAAAGCGTTGATATAGGGACTCAGCTGGTACTCCCTGGTCCAGGGCAGAGTCAGAGCCAGAGCGAATGCTTGACCAGCAGCCCCCCTGGAAGCCAGTAACCGGGAACGAGAGCAGCAGGTCACCTCCTCCTGCTACAGGTGACAGTCGCGGACCATGGGAGAGGAAGACCCTTCCCTTATGGATTTCCCTACCGATCAAGCTAATTTAGCTGAAAATATCCAGGATGCTGACATTAAAAGCTATATCCTTAGGATGAGCCCATGCAAACCCAAAAGTCCATTTCCCACTGAAAGCAACAATTGATGTTTTTCGGAAAGTTATTACACCTCTACCACTAAAGTCAGGATGAAGCTTCCCTGCAGCTGGATGTGCTATTCCCCCAAATAAGACTGCTGTTACTGTGAGCCTTGCCCGACCAAAATGCCCCATATTACAATTACACTTGGTTAAACGGGATGAGAGACTGGGAACATTTTCAACCAAAATAAAGTGGCATGAATCCACACAAATCTATCTTGGTGCATGCATAATCTACAAGCAGTGGAAACCCAACAGCAAAACAGATGCTGAAATGGAGAGGAATGTGTGGAACGCAGCCTTGCTTTGGATACAGGTCATGGAGCGCATTGTAATGTGACTCTCACTGTGGCTTCATGCAACCTGGCACTCAGGGGGCACAGGGAGGTTCTTGGTTAGGGAAATGCTGGCAACTTTTTGTCAATAATCACATTATTAGCTCGCTACAACCCTGATTTGAAAGAGCTAATAAATGGATCAGAAGGGTCAGTAACATACCTAAGATTATTTACATATCTCAACATGTTAAGCACGACATGGTCAATGAAATAAATGGAGCCCCATTTGGACACAATGCAGGATGTCTCAAAGATAGACCAGCTGAGCCAGGTCTACTGTCATGTAAAAGTTGTTAAGAATGACAAGGATATTACAACTGATATACAGATTAATGAAATGTTTTTGGAGTTTGATGCAACCGTGGGCACATCAGAGTCTGAGCTTGAAAACAAAATCCTGGTTTTTATTGAAAATATGGAATAGATCTGTCAAAATGCTGCTGATAGGGCTATGATGGAGCCGTGAATATGAGTGGCGTGTATGAGTGGCGTATATGAGTGGCATGTATGAGTGGCATATATATATATTTTTTTTAAGTTATTTTTTCGGCTTTTTGTGCCTTTATTATATAAAGGAGGACAGTGGATAGTGTCGGAAAGGGGAGAGAGAGTGGGGAGTGACATGCGGGAAATTGGCCACAGGTCGGATTCGAACCCGGGCCGCCCGCTCGAGGACATAGCCTCATGGTGCGCAGCCATATCCACTCGGCCATCCGCGCCCCCGTATGAGTGGCATATATGAGTGACATATATTAGGGGCGTGTATAAGTAGCGTATATGAGTGGCGTGTATGAGTGGCGTGTATGAGTGGCATATATGAGCGGTGTGTATGAGCGGTGTGTATGAGCGGCGTGTATGAGTGGGGTGTATGAGTGGGGTGTATGAGTGCCATATATGAGTGGTGTGTATGAGCAGCGTATATGAGTGGCATATATGAGTGGCGTATATGAGTGATGTGTATGAGCAGCGTATATGTGTGGCATATATGAGTGGCGTGTATGAGTGGCATATATGAGCAGCGTGTATGAGTGGCGTATATGAGAGGCGTATATGAGCGGCGTATATGAGTGGCGTTTATGAGTGGCGTGTATGAGTGGCATATATGAGTGGTGTGTGTGTGGACAGCCTCTCGGACGCAGAAAGCGGCGTTTCAGGTGAACGTTTTGAATGCCCGTTCCCACATCATCATCCAGCAACTGTCCCACAGAACTGCTTACAGTCACCCACTGTGTCTCATTTGCTGCAATTGTTTAAGCAGGCAATTGAATGATGCGGTCACTGTCCATGGCGCTGAACTGCTTAATTTGTGTTGTTTTAAGGATTGTTCTAAGAAAGAGTCAGGTAACTAAATGTTTCTGTTGTTCTCTTAGTTTTTTAGACTTTGTGTCCATATGATAGACTTTATAATTACATGGCATGTGTAAAAAATGCTGCATTACTTGCAAGTCCCACTGTTGCGGGCATGCATAAAGCGATGTTATGAGATTAATTGGATTTAAAGGGCCCGGTCATGTGCCCCGCCCTGGGCCCTGTGCTCATTTGTTCCACTAGTGGCAGACAGACACTGACACACATGTTTAGAGGCCCATAGATGATAATTGAGCAGGATTATTCCTGAAAATGTTAACATTTCATTTTTAAAAAAAAAAATCCTGCATACTCTACCTTCAAGTTTCTTTCAGTATTTTACTTCATTTTATATTGAAATATTTTTTGGCTTCTTAAATTTTTACTCTATATGTTATATTGTAAAAACTGTTAGTAGTTATTAGGAAACCCTGTATGATTTGCATATTCAAAAATAATAAAAAATTGAGACAAAATGAAACAAAATTTTAGTCAAGTCAACCAGGCTTCATCCATGAAGTTCAGAGTTTTGCCCAAAGACAAGTCTTAAAACATTATATTCACCATAAAAGTCAAACCACTCGTTAGAACCCAAGTAGAACCAATGAGTCCAGAGCTGAAACAACACTCAAGTCAAGATTCTTCAGACAGGATATGGAACTGTCAAGTCATGAAGCCAAACCAACAAGTCAATCAGTGCCATGATCCCTTCATACAAGTGTTCACCTATCAGTTTTGGGTAAGGACCTTTGTAAAGACCAACATATCTGGTTCATGTCAAGAAGTGCAAAATCCTGTCCACAAGTGCAAAATCAGCAACTACCACTAGTCGAGTCCAAAGCTTCAAGTTCAAAGTCAAGGTCAACAGATCTTCTTTGCTTAGTCAAGAGTACTTAAAGTCCACCATCATCAGCTTATTCAAAGATCAAATCTGAAACTAATCAGTCACTAGTATTGAAACTAAACCCCAACACCCAGTTTTAATCATGATGCTCCCTTCTCCAACTACGAGCCTATTTCAATGTTTCTCTCTCATACAGATCGGCGAGTGTCTTTTGGCTCAGGCTCAGGTGAAGCTGCAGCTCCTCAGTGCAGAGCTCACCTCCCTTGACCTCAAAGACAGGTGGATACATTTACTGTGACATATGAATACGTGAGACACGTGGACGTCCAGCATCATCCTCTGCTCTGTGAATAGGTGTGAAAAGGAGCATGAGCACCGGAGTCGACTTGAGGCTGAGCTTACTGACCTGAGGGTGCTGGGAGAAGAGTTAAAGGGCCACAAACTGCCAGAGTTGCAAAGTTGGTTGAATGATCACACAAAACAGCTGATGGAACTGGAGATGCAACACCAACAGGTAAAATATTAACAGCATATGCATTTTTGAGTGTATCCAACTGCATGAACCTCATTCTTGCTGTCTACCTGTTCAGGACATGCAGGAGCTCCTGATCCAGGTGTCAGGGGATGTTGCAGTGAAGATGCATATAACTGAGTCATCAGACCTGATCCAGCAACTGGATAACCTCAGACAGACAAGTGTGGCTTTGAGGAACAAAAACCAGGATGAGAGCTTTGCCAGCATTCAGGTATACATGCTTTCACAGCACAGTCATATTTTAAAGTACTTTTAAAAGAGAATGCAACATTTTCTGTAGCCACAAATTTGGTTTTAAGCCTGTATGATTTATCAGATTGTGCTGCGTTCAGGTGTCAATGCTGGGTTCTCCAAAGATGACCTTTGAACAGGCAGCAAAGTTGGAGGCTGACCAGTTAGAGCTAGAGGATCTGAGAAGAACAACAGCAGGTCTGAAGGAAGACCTAACACAGCTGCAGGCTCTGGTGAGTTAAAGAAACCCCCAACAGTGATACCACAACCAGACACCAAGAACTGTAGAGCACTATGCTTTTGACCAAGAGTATCTCAGGACAAAACCCAAGTCTTCTTACTGAAACACTGTATTAGCAGCATCGATTGTGTTAATGTGTGGCTGATCTCAGCTGGTCTTGCTATCATCAACAGCAGATTATTCTCGAACAAAGAGCAAAGTGTAAGCTACAGTTCAGTATGTTGGTAAGTCTTCATCTCATCTCTTTCTAATTTAAAATGAGCTTTAATTCCTTTTGACTCAGCATATCATTTGGTTGATGTGTTGACATTGCATCTACTGGTGAGAACAAGTCTTTGGCCTGATACCATGAACAGGGATCTGTTTGCTTTAACCTTTGCTTGTTAGCATGACAGCATGATCAATCTTGAGTCATTTACTAATCCACAATAATACATTAATACATTAATAATAATACATTTTAATTACAAAGCACTATTCATGACACTCAAAGATGCTGTACTGAAGATAAAACCACAAATAAAACATCACATAGAAACATTACACTTTGAGAACAGATAAAAGGCATTGAATACATTTAAAAGCAATCAAACATTCAAAGAAATTCTGAAAAGGAGGGTTTTGAGGAAGGTTTTGAAGGTGGACAGGTTTTGGCCGATGTGAAGTGATAAGGTGTTCCAGACGGTGGGGGCGGAGACAGAGAAAGCTCTGTCCCTCCAGCATTGGTGCTTGGTGTCAGGAGGTATGGAGAGGAGGTGGGCTCCTGAGGATTGGAGGTCACGGGAGGGGGTGTAGTGGTGGAGTAGGTTTGACAGGTAGGAGGGGGCCTGGGTATGGAGGGCTTTGTGGATGAGGAGAAGGATTTTGAAGTGGATGCGTTGTTTAACTGGGAGCCAATGGAGGTTTTGGAGGACAGGGGTGATATGGTCTTGGGGGGGGGGGCAGAGTTCTGGATGTATCGGAGGTGCTGGAGGTGTTGAGGTTACTGTAGATGGTGTTGATTTTATCTTGTAAGAACAGGAGGAGTGGTTGGCATTTGTCAGCAGTGATTGATGAGGATATGTTGTCGGGGGGTTTGAGGAGGGAGTTTGTTGTGCTGAACAGAGCTTTTGGTTTATAGCAAAGATTTGTGCAGTTAGGCAAGGATCTCTGTGATGTAGCAGTCTCTGTAGTCACATAAAAGTAGACAGTAGTAGAATCAATCAATCAATCAATAGATCAATCAATCAATCAATCAACCAACCAATCAATCAGTCAATCAATCTCTACTAATTTAGCTCTTAAGCATATCATATGTTGTCTCAAGATGCTTTTCAACAACTTAAACAGGTCTAGACCTATTAACATTACTGAAATTGAATCTCATAGACACATTCATTCATTTGTTAATATCGTAAAAACAAACTAAAAATGATGATAATTAAAAAAAAAAAAAATCAATTCCAGGGTGAAAAATACCAGACCTGTTAATGTTACTGTTATTTCATAGACAGATTGATTGGACCTGAAGGGTTTCTTCTTGCTGGTTTCAAACTCTGCTAACAGTGCTGTCACACTGAATATTGGTTTATGGTGATGAAGAGTAATAAGACTGTGGAGAATGCTTGTTATTTGTCCAGTTTTGTGCTGTTTTTTGTTTTTGAGGTCAGCAGTTGAAGTTAACTGATTTCTGTATCTATGTGTGATGTGCTACTTTTATTGACGGCAGTTTAGATTCAGCCAAAGTTGAGCAAATAAAGCCATTCATATAAATCAGATCCAATCAAAAATACTATTTCTAGATAAAATTGCTTACTTATATCCTATTTTAGTAAGTAGTTTATGTCAATAGAATAAACAAAACATTGCACAAGCAAGTTGCTGCATCAGGGGTAGAGTCATCTGAATCCAAACCAGCTCCAACAGTTACATGTCAAAGTGTCCTTGAGCAAGACACTGAACCCCAAATAGCTCATGGTGTTCAGTGGTGTGTGAGTGAGTTTGGACATGTTAGCTTCAACTAACAGCTCGTACAACAGCAGTCTCTGCCATCAGTGTGTGATTGTGGTGTGGATGGGTGAAAGAGACTGGAAATGTAAAGCACTTTGATTGGTCAGAAAGGCCAGAAAAGCATCATACAAGTACTGGTCCATTTACCATTTACACAGAGATGCACTGATGCCCCAACGGGAGTAATGGGAGTAATCTCAGTAAGTTTGACACTGAATGAAACAAACAGTGTTGCCAACTCCTCTGCAAGGAAAGTAGCTATTGGCTGTCCCAAAAGTCGCTAGAAGTCGCTAGATGACGTCATCACCTAATTTGCATAATCAGTCACTGGTATGATATCGTAAGGAACACTGTAGGAGAAAGGAATAATGTCCTGGAAGAGACAAAAAGTGTATAATAAACGTCCTTAATGTTTAGATCTACACATTAGATTTTTATTGGATTCTTTTTACAGTGTCATTCCATATGAGTGATTAAAAAGTCATAATTTTTAGAGAAAAGTCGAAACTATGACTTTTTATTATAAAGTCTTGACTTAACATGGGGAAAAAAACTTTTAAAAAAAATCCTGCTTTTAATTTTCTATATTTTTAACCAGCAGAAATTGGCTTTTATATTCATCTCTGTCTCTCTCAGCTTGTTTAAAATTTAATCTGTTTATTTTTTAAATTTCTAACTCATTTTCAGTGTCTTTTCTTTTGAGAAAAATAGGTGATGTTTCTCTGCATTATTAGACAAAAAAATGAGTGTTTTACAGTGTTTCTCTCTATTTTGATTCATATTTTTTGGAGACTTTAAGATTTTTTTTATCATTTTGAACATTGGGCCCAGAGGAGACTACGGGCTCTTTTAGGAACAATTGGAAATACGTTATAAGGGATTTTTTTTTAAATCAAGGTAGTTTTCAAGATTGTACATTGCTATTGAAACTATTTTCTGACCCAGCATGCGGCTGTGACTGGTTTTGAACGAACACTTTAAAGCAGCAGCCGCTCTCCTATCTTCCTGGTGCTGTGTACCTGTGTACCTGTGTACCTGT
Organism: Thalassoma bifasciatum; assembly: GCA_008086565.1. Classification (NCBI taxonomy): domain Eukaryota; kingdom Metazoa; phylum Chordata; class Actinopteri; order Labriformes; family Labridae; genus Thalassoma; species Thalassoma bifasciatum. Next base: position 13,347 of record RPOG01005504.1, on the reverse strand, counting down.
GTACTACTTTCACCCTTGCTTCCAGCGCTGGCTTCGCGCACGCGCGATCTCCTCTCCTCTGACTGCAGCTGCGACTGCTACATGAGTTGAGACTGACCGCCTGGGAATGCTTTAAGACGAGGGAGGGGCTCACGGCAGGACCCGCTGCTCGATGAGGATGGTGACTGCAGAATGATACACGCTTTCACGTCAGTCGCCAAACACTAGAAAAGTCGCCTATGATACCAGAAGAAGTCGCTAGATTTGTCGCTAGTCGCTTTTGACATAGAAAAGTCGCCAAGGGGTCTGGAAAGTCGCCAGATTTAGCGAGAAAGTCGCTGAGTTGGCAACAGGTAACTCGCTAATATAGGGCACCAAAATCACCCTCCTCGCCAAACTTTCAATCAGCACTATATCTGTCTTCCTGTCTGTATAGAATGCAATGTTGGAGACTTCAGGTCTGGAGCAGACTGAATCCTTTGTCCTGCAGCTGGAGGTCCTGCAACAGAGGGCAGACCGACTGTGCAACGATCTGGACACGGTGATGCATGCTACAGCTCTTCAGGCAACTGACCACCAGACCCTGCTGGACATTAAGACAAAACTAGAGGCTGAGATAAATGACTACAAGAGACTGCTGGATGGACAAAGCCAACAAGGGTACAGGATTTTGATATTTTACCTTGAACACACCTATTTCATACAAACAATTCATTTCATTCAGCAGTTTCAAAGAGTCATTATTTCAAATAAAAGAAACAATCTTGATTAGTTTGTTACATTATATAAAATCCCATCTGTTCAAGCTCACCCACTCCCTCTGACCTTTCACCAACCATTGCACTCTTTTTTAGTTTTATTATTGTAATATATTGCACTGTATTGTATTGTTTTATATCTGTTTTAGTCCTCCTTTAATGCACTTTTATTCTTGTAAGGTGACCTTGAGTGCCATGAAAGGCACCCTCAAATAAAATGTATTATTATTATTATTAGTAGTAGTAGTAAAGACCCTTTAAGGCAACAGAAATCAAAATTTGTACTTTCCTATGCACAACATATCTCTGGTTTCTTTTACTGACACCAAACTGCATGGGCTCAAACATTTTAGAAAATGTTTAGCTTTTGTTTTTTTCTTTATCCCCCCTCCCACTATGCCTTAAAAAATTCACACCTTAACCTTCCATTTGTCTAATCATTCCACTTCTCGGTGTTCACAGGTTCTCAGACCCTGGAAATGATACCCAATCATGCTATGCCACAACCAGCCTGTCTGCTTTCACAGGAAACATCACAGCAGACAAAAAAATTATTGTTCAAGGAGAAAATCTTAGGATGTATCAATGTCAAACTGTTCCCAGAGACAGTATCTGCTTTGGCAAAAAAACACCTTTAGTTGCTCCGCTTCCAGTAACAGTGATCACAGGCCAGGCAAGCAGGGACATCAGCAAACATCCAAAGAGTCAAACAGTGGGATCAGTGAACAGAGTAAATTGGACAGGATCGTTCCAGAAGTCTGAAAACAGGAGAGCTGTTGGTTCTCAGTTTAGCCAAAGTTTCAGTAAAGGAACTGATGTCATAATCTCTAGGCCAGAGATTAATACAGCACAAACCATGTGTATTCAGACAGAACCAGACACTTTCAAACAAACCACCACTGAAGCTTTCAGACAGATAACCCATCAAACGGAGAATTCTAAAGCAAAAGCAAAAGAAGAGAAAGAAACTCTCAAACACCTGCAGGTAAATCACTCTGAGGGCTCTGATCAGGCCCATATCCAAGATCAGACACAGGTTTTGTCTTTGAGTTTGAAGACTCCAGCAGAAGGTTTCAAGGAGGCAGAAGCAGATGACTTTGGAGCATCAGCCTCAGAGGACTTAAAAACTTTAAGTCGTGAGAATGCCCAAGTTAGAGTCTCTGCTGAGTCCTCCCAAAACAATACTGTGGATAATGAAAGAAAAGAAGAGATAAGAGAAAAAGAAGTGTTGGCAATAGAAAGTGTTTCATTTACAGATGGACTGGATCAGATGTTGGTATTGTCTAATGTGCCAACTGGGGACTGCAACAAAGTCATGGCAGGTGCAGATACTTTTGCCCTGCATGCAACTCATGTCCCGTGTGGTGGCCAAGATGCAAATGACATAGCTGACTCTGAAGCCCACACTATTAAGTCATCCTTGACAGATGAGAATGCTAATAAAGCAATAGACCACTATAACGAAGAAGAAACAGATAAAAAGGAAAAGGAAGAAGTAAAGACAGAAGAAAATTTCCATATTCTAAAAACAGTCCAGAGTTCTGTGTGCACTGCATACAGTGGCACTGAGAGGAGAGAGAACTCATATGTAGGATCTGAGATTGTGTTGAATCCTGAGACTGATGTCAACCATGAGAGGAAAACTGAGGTGGTCAACAGTTTTGATGTTACTTGTGAAGTAAAGGTAGACCTTGCTGGGGCCAAAAATGAGATGGTTAATCTAGCCGATAAACCGCTGAGGTCCATAAAGTCGAAGAAGACTATAAATCGATCGGATTCTGGTGTGGCTTTGAGTTCATCCAGCACTGAAGAGGGCACTGAAGAGGTTCTGAGTTCAGCAGACGGTCATATGTTTATTAAAAGCCCAACAGAGCCAGTCACATACTCAAGACAAGAAATGTGTCTTAGCCCAGTCGACACAGATGTGTTAGTGAATATGTCAGATCAAGTATTTTGTCCACTTGATCTGGATGCCAGAAGTCCTGGTTCCCTTCTAAATCCACAGGACCAAGACATGTGTCTCAGTCCAAGTAATGACACATGTTTGAGTCCACCTGAAACCAAGGGGTGTCTTAGTCCAAACTTTGGAGAAGAGGATGAGGATGTATGTCTAAGTCCAACTGAGGCAAACATACATATAAGACCACTGGAGAAGTATGTCCTGACCACAAAAGAGGAAGAGCAGTCTCTGTCATACAGTGGAGACCAAACTTTGCCAAAAGAGGACAGAAAACAAAATGTCAGTATTTCAGAAAGAGACAATGGCAGTGTTCGTTTTGGATCATTTGAGGATGAAGTATGTAGGGTTAGTGTGATAAGTGCAAATAACAGCTACAAATCAACCAGTCAAGGGATCAGAAGCCGTCCAGAGTTCGGTGGTTCGAGAGAATGTAGTGTCATAGCAGACAAAGACCAACAGCTTGGTTTTGAAGGTCTGTATCGACGAAGTAGAAATGCACCAAGTCCCATAGACAGCAGTAATGGTAGAAAGGACAGCACAGACAAAAAGAGTGTAAATAACCAATACAGAAGTCCAGGAGGAAGACCAGAATCAGGGAGGTTTGAGAGGAGAGGGAGTGGGGAGTATATGGTTTATAGCACTCTTGGACAGCGGGGCTGCTTGGGTGATGGAACCAGTAAGGAAGAGAAAGACAACAGTCCATCAGTGGAAAGAAATCTTCCAATAAGCACATTAGAACCAGGGAGATTTGGTAGCAAAGGGAGTGGAGAGTGGAAGGTCTATGGTGGAAATAGTGGCCGTATAAGTAACTCCCCAGGCACAAGAAGTGAATTGTCCATGCCCTTTGCAACAAGCCCACCACAAACATTTGGTAGCATAGGGACTGGGGAGTGGTTAGTCAGCAGTGCTAGCCTTAAACGTACCTATAGCCAAGGAGGGAGCGATGATTTACAAAAGACCGTGAGAAGAGAAAGTCAACCAACACCCCCAAACCGGGCAGCTAGCCCAATAGAAACGGGGAGGTTTGGAAGCAGAGGAAGTGGCGAGTGGAAGGTCTATGGTGGAGCTTCTGGGCGTATAAGCAGATGGAGTGCCAGCAGCAGCTTACCAAATGCAGACAGCAAAGAAATTCCATTAGCAGATAGACAACTGGCAACAAGTCCACCAATGAGAAGCCCACCACCAATGAGTCCACCACCAACAAGCCCACCAGTAACTAGCCCACTGGCTATACCTAGAACAGGAAGATTTTCAAGTGGGGGCAGTGGGGAATGGAGAATTTATGGTGGGAGTCCTGGGCGTGTGAGCAGTGCTGGCAATACAGACAGTGCACATTGTGGCCGAATTATAAGCCCCCCAAGTAGCCGCACAGGTAGTGCACAGAGACTCAGTAGCTCTGGCAGTGGTGGCAGGCTCAGCTCAGGTAGTGTTGTCAGGCGCAGTAGTAGTGCTGGCAGTGGGGGCCAGCTCAGTGGCTCATCTGGAAGCCACAGAACCAGCAGCTCTGGGAGATATGCTACTGCTGGCAGTGGTGAATGGAAGCCTGGTTACAGCTCACTTGGTGGACGTGGGAGCAGTGGAGGGAGTGCAGGTGTGTCAGGTGGACTGGGGAAATCCAGCAGCCAAAGAGCCCCGAGCCCTGGAGGGAGAATGGGTTTCAGTGTGGGTAGTGGTGGACAGCTGAGTGGATTTACAGCAGGAGGAGGTCACATGAGTAGTCCTGGGAGCGGCTCCAAACTTAGTGAGGGAGGTAGCAATGACAAATTAAGCAGCCAACCTGGTGGAAGGATCAGCAGCTCCTCTGGGTCAGGAAGAACCAGCAGTTCAGGGGGGAGGGTTATCAGTAGCAGCAACAGGTCAAACAGGAGCACGGGTAGTGGAGCTGGAAGTACCAAGGAGAGAATCAGTGTTTGTAAGATGGCAGCACTGTCAATCTCAGCAGCTGGGAGGGAGAGACAAAAGGACAAAAGAACACAAGCTCAGAAGTCTCAACCTGTCCAGGCTGGAGGTGAGAGTGTTGACTTCTCATAGAAAAGCTACAAACACAAAACACTGACAACACATCAAAAAGAGTAAGACATACATTCTTTCTTGCAGGTAAATCTCCTGTCGTCCAGCGATGGCTCATCACAGGGGTTGGGGTCACCAGTGCAGACCCAGAAGGCCTTGATGACATCATGAATCTGTGATTAGTTAGCCAGGAGGAAAGGAGTGTTGAAACAATTTTGTTCAACGCTGACATGCATTCAAGAATCAATGAAACGAGTCAAAGAAATGTTATTGCTACTCAGGAGATGACAAATATCAATGTTGGAATTTATATATTAATTAGTTCTAATGTTCTACAGCTAATCTTTAGTTAAAGTCTCTGTCAATACAAGTTATGTTCTGCCCTGTTTTTTTTCTTTCCTCAAAAGATCAGTTAGCTGGAAAGAACTGGAGATATCATAATGATCTGAGCCAGTGGTTTGATTGAGTTTAAGGACTAGTTTAGAAGCTTATAACTGTTTTTCAAGAAACATCATTTTATAAGAGGTTTGTTTTAGCCAGTCCAAATAAGTATTTGTATCATATCTCAGCCTTTGTGATTCAAGTAACCTGCTAAATGAGCTAATGCTAATATTTGCTTACCCTTCACATTTTTCTGCTCATCCCTTGTACTCAAAATATGAACACTTGTGGCTTTTAAAGGAATTCACAGGGTGATGGGGAAGGAAATGTCAAACTTGAGTTTATGATACAGTCGTTTCTAAGCAAAGGATGGGATCAAACTGGCCTTTACCACTCCTTGTATGATCCCCAAACTTTCATATTCAAACATTTTTTTTACAATTTCTCACATTGGAATTGCTGTTTTCTCTGTTGTTTCAGATTTTTTTGTTTCATCTTCTCATAGGGTTGTTGGTTAGTGTCCAGCTTTAACTTGTGCTTCTTGATCAGAATAAAGCTGAGCGATTACTACTATCCTGTTGAACTCCTTTGAAATTTTAGCTTAGCATCAACAGAGTTATTTAGCTGAATTTGAAACAGCCATGTCACATGGACTTACACCCTGGTCACTGGGGGCATCTCTAACACCTCACTCAGCTTCTCTCTGATAAGGCCAACTTGTTCAAGTTCATGATGAAAATCCTCCATAACTGAGGATTTGGGTGTAAAAGCAAGTTTGAAGTATTGTCACATGATTTGTGAAACGTGATTACCTGGGCCATTAATCGCGTACTTAAACCCATAACCCCCCCCCCAAAAAAAAAAAAAAAAACACCCCCTCTGTTTTTGTCTAGATATCCCATTTCAACCCCCCTTTTTTTCTACCAATTTTACATTTCACTTCTTCGTTCTCTCTTTTCTCCTGTCTCTATCCACTCCTTTGGACAAAGGAGCTCACCACTTGTGACTCAGAGACACAACAACATGGAGACTTTTGTACCGACATGCGCCGGCCAGTGCATTGCCTTTGAACTACTATGTACTTTATACAAAGTACTAACCCAGCAGGACCGTTGGGACCCACTGGGGAATTCATTGGGAACCAAAAAACCTAACCCCAACCTAACCCTAACCCAAAAGCCATGTCTGCTGGTAAAGCGCTGCAGCTTTCAGAGGCATGAATGTGATAAAACAAACTACAGCAGAGTTTTAACATTTACTTTACACATCTATTCGTATTTTTATTACTGAATACATGATATATAACTATTAGAAGCCCCAATACATCTTATCATTTCCGAATTGTGGAAAGATTGCTGTTGAAAATGTTTGACATCCTTAAAAGAAGCTGCAGTCAGACTCCAGCCTGAACCTGAGCCTGCACCTGGCCCTGAGCCTGAACCTGTCACAGACTGAGGAATGAGTGGAGCTCTTACCAGGCCTTCATCCCAAGTGGGCACATGGTGTCAGTTCAACATCAGTATGATATCAAACACTGATATCAAATTGTCAACATAATTTGGTCAAAAACGTAAATCAACTCAGATCTGGCAATCCACTAAGGTGTTAAAACAATACAATGAGGATTTTGGTCTTTGTGATGCCTGGTGTTCACACCACCCCACTCTTAAAGAATACACATACTTCTCATCAGTGCATCATTCATATTCCTGAAGAGCATCAGGAAGGCTAAACTTGAACTGAATGAAATACTCGAAAAGAAAACTCAGTTTATGCTGCAAAGACTACGCTTGGAGAACTTTGAACATAGCAACAAATCTGGTAGATTCCTAGCTAATCAATTAAAGGCAAACAAAGAGAAAACAACCATCTCATCTGTCAAAGATTCAGCAGGAAATATCACCCATGACCCCGACAGAATAAATGATATTTTTAGGGAGTTCTATAAGACACTTTACTCATCGCAAATTGACCCTGCAGACAGCAGCATTGAGGAATTTCTTAGTGACATAAACCTCCCAAAACTGCAACAGGAACAGGGAAAGGCTTTAGACTCACCCCTCACAATGGTAGAACTCCATAAAGCACTACAAGGCATGCCTAGTAATAAAGCGCCAGGGCCAGATGGTTTTCCAGCAGAATTCTATAAGGTCTTCTGGACCACAGTAGGACCCACATTTTATAAAATGGTCTTAGAAATCAAGGGAAAAGGTCAAATACCCAAAAATATGAACTCAGCTAACATTACTCTCCTCCTAAAACCAGGGAAAGACCCCACACTCCCATCCAGTTACCGGCCAATATCTTTAATTAACGCTGACCTCAAAATAATCTGCAAAGCCCTCGCCAGAAGATTAGAAACGGTAACTCCTCTTATCATACACCCTGACCAAACAGGCTTTATAAAGGGTAGACATTCTTCTACAAATATGCGCAGATTAACAAATCTGATAGATTATGCCACGTCACACAAGCTAGAATCCACTATCATCTCCTTAGATGGTCTTTTTCGAAAACTGGCACAATTGACCTTCAAGAATAAACGTTGTAACTTGTTTAAACGATTCGGCCCATCTTTTATTGACTGGTTGAAGATTTTATATAAGGATCCAAATGCATGTGTCAGGACAAATGATCAAACTTCTCCAAGCTTCAGTCTGCAGAGGGGCACCAGACAGGGCTGCCCACTCTCCCCCTCGCTCTTCGCAATCTTCATCGAACCCCTAGAAGCTAGCATTAGACAAAACAAAGAAATAAAAGGTATTCACAGTGGAAGTATAGAACACAAGACAAGTCTTTATGCTGATGATGTATTACTTTTTCTCCAGAACTCACAAACATTTATCTCTCATACAATCACAACCATTAATAAATTCTCATTAATTTCTGGCTATTCTATTAATTGGTCAAAAACTACTGTACTGCCTATTAACTGTACTTTTCAAAATATCCCAGATATTAAACTACATTCAGGTAATATCAAATACTTAGGAATAAATATTTCCCCCAGTCTCTCTGATCTAATAAAGCTAAACTATGCCCAGCTCTTAAAAATAATTGAGGACGACCTCACACGGTGGAAATCCTTACCCATTTCACTTATGGGGAGAGTTGCCATCATAAAAATGATGGTTCTACCCAGAGTAAATTATTTGTTCTCAATGATCCCCACAAAACCTCCTTCCACCTGGTTTAAATCATTAGACTCATTTATCAACAAATTTCTCTGGAAAGACAAACCCCCGCGTATTAGTTTAAAAACTCTACAAAAGACTAAAAACAACGGCGGTCTAGACCTGCCCAATTTTCACCACTATTTCTTAGCAAACAGATTGCAGTATATCTCAAAATGGATAAATCCCAGCCGACTAGATGAACCATGGCACGATGTAGAAGAAGCACTTTGTGATGACCTTGTCATCTCTAATTTTACTCCACTCTTACAGCTTGGTGGGAGTTTCTAAAACTAACCAATTCTTCAGTCATTCCGTGTAAACTTACACCCATCTGGAACAACCCTGACATCCTGCAAAATAAAAAAATGATTAACTTTGCACAGTGGAATGATAAAGGTGTTAAGCATTTTGAACATATTATTCAAAACAGCAACTTCAAATTATTGGAGGAACTCATTGTACAATATGAAATCAGTAGATCCAAATTTCTAGAGTACCAACAAATGAAACTAAGAACAAGGCATGATTGAGGTAGCCAAAAAATTTCAGACTTGTAAGTCAAAGTAGGCGGCGGGGCTACCGTTTTAAGCTAATGCTAAATGCTAGCAAGATTGTAGCATTTTTTGAGTGGCAAAATAATAAATTTTTCGCAGGGGTCAGGGGGGGTAGGACATAGTGTGGCGCTCTTTTTTTCAAGGGAAAGGGGCGAAAATTGGGGTTAAAGCGGCGGAAAAAATGTATAATCCTTAAGGTTCCAAGAGGGCCTTCGCCCGCCTGCCCAGCGAGCCCGGGATTTTTTCATAGTAAAGTTGGTCGACCTATATGTTGAAAGTTAGTCTCAACGTCTAAAATAGTTAGAGTCATGGGGCTTTAACAATAGTTTTTATATGTCTAATGACCAGTTCTGTCTCCTGAGGTAAAGTGAGGGTTGCAATTTCACCCTTCGTCTAAATAAGTCATAAAAACTATTATTGAAGTGGTCACAAATATGTCTAAATACCTTTAAAATGACTAAAAATTCAAATCTGCAACTTATACAATACAAAATTATCCACAGAATCCATTTCACAGGAAAAAACATGTTCAAGATGGGTCTAGTACGTTCAAATATCTGTTCACATTGCGCCAATAACGTACCAGACGATTATTTTCATGCTGTGTGGTCCTGTACACCAGTTGAGAAGTTTTGGCTCCAGGTATGTAAGGACCTCTCAGCATGGTTCAAGTGTAATATCCCTGTATGCCCCAGACTCTGCCTTCTTGGGGACCTAGNATACAGATTACTGGTCAAGACAGAGGACTCCATTTCACTCCCAACGTTAAAGTGGGAAGCAGATTTATTCAGTATTTTTGATAATAACTTCTGGTCACAAATATGTCTAAATACCTTTAAAATGACTAAAAATTCAAATCTGCAACTTATACAATACAAAATTATCCACAGAATCCATTTCACAGGAAAAAACATGTTCAAGATGGGTCTAGTACGTTCAAATATCTGTTCACATTGCGCCAATAACGTACCAGACGATTATTTTCATGCTGTGTGGTCCTGTACACCAGTTGAGAAGTTTTGGCTCCAGGTATGTAAGGACCTCTCAGCATGGTTCAAGTGTAATATCCCTGTATGCCCCAGACTCTGCCTTCTTGGGGACCTAGGTGGAACCATCATAGATTCTAATTCTGCATACTTAGTCCTCACCGCCCTGTGCATCGCAAAGAAAACTATTCTCTTGAATTGGAAAAGTAAAAATAACCTGTCTACCAACCAGTTTAAGAACCTTCTTTCAGATTACATCAGCAACGATATAATGTCTGCCTCTTCCACCGAGCACAAATTGGAAGATGTTGATTCTCCCTGGTTCCCTGTGATCAGCTCCATCACTTAGTTGGTGNATGTTCAAGATGGGTCTAGTACGTTCAAATATCTGTTCACATTGCGCCAATAACGTACCAGACGATTATTTTCATGCTGTGTGGTCCTGTACACCAGTTGAGAAGTTTTGGCTCCAGGTATGTAAGGACCTCTCAGCATGGTTCAAGTGTAATATCCCTGTATGCCCCAGACTCTGCCTTCTTGGGGACCTAGATGGAACCATCATAGATTCTAATTCTGCATACTTAGTCCTCACCGCCCTGTGCATCGCAAAGAAAACTATTCTCTTGAATTGGAAAAGTAAAAATAACCTGTCTACCAACCAGTTTAAGAACCTTCTTTCAGATTACATCAGCAACGATATAATATCTGCCTCTTCCACCGAGCACAAATTGGAAGATATTGATTCTCCCTGGTTCCCTGTGATCAGCTCCATCACTTAGTTGGTGCTCGTAGGGATCTTGCTGCCACAGATGGTTGGGTGTAGGCTGGGGGGGCTGTGGGTCGCCGTCCTCCTGGAGGTGTCACGGTGCGCAGGGCTGGGCTGGCTGTTGCAGAGGCAGCTGTGGGGCTGGGAGGGTGGGGGCTGTGGGCTGGGGTTTTGGGGGGCAGGGGCGCTCTGACGGCGGCGAGTGGGTCCTTGGGTGGGGGCACTGCCAGGACCATGGGGGTGGGTCAGGGCATGCCTCTGGTGTCCAGTCAGTGCTCTTGGGACCATCACATACCAGGGCAGGCCAGGTGGAGAGGGTGGCTTGGAGGGACTGGGGGTGGGNCAACGATATAATATCTGCCTCTTCCACCGAGCACAAATTGGAAGATATTGATTCTCCCTGGTTCCCTGTGATCAGCTCCATCACTTAGTTGGTGCTCGTAGGGATCTTGCTGCCACAGATGGTTGGGTGTAGGCTGGGGGGGCTGTGGGTCGCCGTCCTCCTGGAGGTGTCACGGTGCGCAGGGCTGGGCTGGCTGTTGCAGAGGCAGCTGTGGGGCTGGGAGGGTGGGGGCTGTGGGCTGGGGTTTTGGGGGGCAGGGGCGCTCTGACGGCGGCGAGTGGGTCCTTGCCACCCCCGTGACGGTCCTGGTACCCCCACCCAGTCCCGTACGGAGACCACAGGTCAGTCACGAGAACCCTGGTAGTGTATGGTCCCGTCCGGTCCACCTCTCCCACCGAACCTCCCTGACCCCCACCCATTCCCACCCCGTCCCACCCCTTCCCCACTAGACTCGCCCGCACACCTGTTAAGTCGGGGATGTGACCACGTGTGTGCATGTGTGAGTGGGTGTGCTTGTTTGTGTGGGTTTGCCTGTGTGCACTTGTCCATTTGTCTATTAATCTACTTGATTTTTTTTGTATATACACACACACACACACACACACACATATATATATATATACACTACCAGTCAAAAGTTTTAGAACACCCCAATTTTTCCAGTTATTTCTTGCAATTCAAGTCACTCAAGTCCAATCAGTAGCTTGAAATGATACAACGGTATGTGGTGAACCACCAGAGGGTAAAATAAAAAGTAAGGTTACCCAAAACTGAAAACAGAACATTTCAGAACAATAACACAAAATGGGTTAACAACTGATAGCTGTCCTGCAGCGACGTAGGGTGACCAAGCCTTAAAAAGCTGCTGCTACTAATTCCTACAGGTGTTCCAAGTTTGCTTGGTTACTAACAAGCCCCTCTGTCAGCATAAAAGCAGTGTTTGAACACAATGTGGTACCATACCCTCGTGAGCATCAGTTGAACAGTATTGTCCTGCAGAAAGTAGTGTGTTGCTACAGAAATGGCAAGAAAAAGGCAATTAACAGTGGAAGAGAGACAGACCATCATAACACTGAAAAATGTAGGTCTTTCCTACAGAGAAATTACAAAGAAAGTCAAGGTGTCAGTGAGTACAGTTTCCTCCACCATCAAAAGGAAGTCAGAAACTGGGGCAAACTTTGACAGGAAGAGGTCTGGCAGACCCAAAGCCACAACTGAATCAGAGGACAAGTTTCTGAGAGTCAACAGTTTGCATGATCGGCGGCTCACAGGACAACAGCTTCAAGCACAGCTTAATAGTGGTCGTAGTAAACAAGTCTCTGTTCCAACTGTGAAGAGAAGACTTGGAGCTGCAGGTTTAACTGGACGAGTTGCAGCAAGAAAACCATTGCTAAGACGTCAGAATAAGACAAAGAGGTTTGCCTGGGCCAAGAAACACTGCCATTGGACGACTGAAGACTGAAAAAAGGTATTATGGACTGATGAATCAAAATTTGAAATCTTGGGTTCATCAGGATCTTTGTACGGCGTAGAGTAGGTGAAAGGATGCTTCCACAGTGTGTGGCTTCAACTGTCAAACATGGAGGAGGAAGTGTGATCAGGATCATCTGTCATTCAGCTCTAACAGCTGTTTGTGTGTCTGCACATGAGCTATAATAACTCTAATAAAATATAAACACTAACAGAGGTTTAACTCATTTTTTAACCTGTTTAACAAACACTTTCACATGAAGAAAGCTGGTCATGACTTACTACTTTTGCTCTATGTTATATAACTTTCTGAATCATTGGATGATGAATCTAATAGTTATAAAAGCTTGGTATTGATCTGTTTTATTGATTTAATGACAGCGTTTCGTGCTTCAAACTCACATCAAACATGTTTTTAATCCCAGCTTTCTGACCTGTTTCAGATTTATCCTCAGAGACTGTTTTCAGCTCTGTCTTCTCTCTATCAATTAACTCTGCTGATATGAAATGTCAGCACCGTCCAATCAGAGCCCGTCATCCCGTGTGGGGGCGTGTCTATCAGTGAAAAAACTTCCACAAAGCCAGCTCTCGTGTTTCCTCCATTATCTCTCCTCCAATCAGTCTCTTCCTTCCTCTCTCCTCTCTCTTCTGAGCAAATGGGATGCAAATGGGACAGTCTTCAATACGGTGGCTACGGAACTACTTCCAGTGTCCAAGGAGAGATGACAGGGGAGACATCAGCTGTTTTCCAACTACAAACTACATGTGAAGGCAGTTACAACATACTTTCACATGTAGGATGTAGTATGACTGTTTTGTTGGACCTGTTTACTAGTAAATAAATCATGGGTATATTTGGCATTTCAGTTATTAAACCACTATATGAATCATAGGTGAAGTTACAGGAACAAAAAAATATTTGATGAGTCAAATTACAAGTTAATGAAATACGCAGAAAAATAAA
>RPOG01005503.1:0-31551 GCA_008086565.1 Thalassoma bifasciatum | reverse complement strand
GATTTAAGGAGTAATTACCCAAAAACAGAAGGTAAAAAGTGAGGGGTCATTAAGAGCAACCTTATAAAGACATTTCTTTACTGTTTTTTTTTTATTTTTTATTTTTATTATGTGTCTGAAATGGAATGAATTGTACAATTTGTGACATTGATTAACCTTTTGTTTTTGCAGAGCAAGTTAAAAGACAGTTCAGGTTTTTCACCTTTTGAAAGTTTTCTTTAGTTTTGTTCCTCTTTTGTTTTTGATAAAAGCTTACAATCGTGCCATTCTTGTTGGTTTTTAAAGCTTTCTTTTTATGTTTAACTTGAGAAATGAGGATTTGGGGAGTGAGTACCATAGTGCAGAAGACAAAAAGTGAGGGGTCATCTGGAGCAGTTTTTAAAAAATCACCTTTTTTGCACTGTTTCTTACTTTTTTGGTGTCCAAAAGCGGAATGAATATTACAATTTGGGAATCATCATTTTATTTGCTGCTTTTGTTTTCTTGCAAAGTGAGATAAAACAGACAAACAATGTTTCCTATCTTTTGAACATTTGACATAAATAAGATTTTTCAAATTTCAAACTCTTTTGGAAGATTTGAATTTCTTTTTACACATATTTATGAAGGAAATTAGCTGAGTAAGTAAGTTAGTATTATTTACAACCTGTTTACCAAATTCAACCACCCTAATGATCTGTACCCTGGTATGAGCTTCTTTTATATCCTCTTTTATTTTGAAATCCAAACTTACTTAAGTCTCTCTTGAGTCAAACAGGATAACTTTACACACCTCTGTATCTGAAAGCATGCTGTGGTTAAACTCCTGAGCCTGTGTACCTACAAGTGTGTGTGTTTTTATTTGAAGGGCCCATCACATGTTGTCAGTAACATATAGAAGCCGACTGTTCATGTGCGGCAGGAAAGCGGTTTGCTGAGGGTCTGGGTCCAGGTGTAAGAATGTTCTCTGAGGGCCAAGAATAACAAGACTGATGAGGAGGAATGTTCACACTATTTTTTCTTCTGTATAAGCATGACGCATGACACTTTTGCCTCATAGGTACGGTTACACTACACCTCACTGTAGGAAAAGTGCCAGAGTAGGTGGGAGTGTTTACTTTTAAAAGCTGTAGGAAAGAGGAGTTAGCTCCATTAGAGCTGAAGTTAAACTGATTTGTTGACCATGGAAACATAGTTTGAGCTTTTGGGATTAAATACTTGTGTCCACTGGTTTCACAGTGGATAATCAGCACAAAGTAGAGTAAAAAAAGTCAATAACAGCTTCATACATGCTCTGCTTTTTTCTGCAGGAATCCAAATCTCAAGTCTCTACTCTTGACAGGATTATTTCCCACAGCAGACCATTGTCTCCTCTGCACAAACACAAAGGTATGCATCAATTCTTCCATCTTATCTGCACCCAGATGAGTGGCATGAATGTGATGATAAGAGCATTGATAAAGCTCCACCATCTTCTTTGATCATATCAGAAGCTGCATGAATCAACAGCCGGGGCGCAAACGCAGACCAGCTATCATGTTTTCATCAAACATCCAGAGAGGTTTAGTCTTTTTTGTTCTTGAACTTAAAACTGCACTTCATGTTCTCTACATTTAGGGGTTAAATTGCTGCTTATGTTCCTGTCCAGAGTAGCCAGTCTGGAGACTAGATTGAGGGTGTGTCAGAAATGTGGTTGGGAACGCCGCTGGTTGACCACAACTGCTACTGCACGACTCTGTTTTTGTTTCTACCTCCGCTTTGTTCCACTCTGTCACTGGAAGACGCTGGGTTGCAACAATAAAAAGTCTGACTTGTAGTGGTTTTTCTGCTGGTATCCATGGCAAAAGCAACACTTCACCCTATGATAAACTGAAAAGACGCAGAACACTCAGCAGAAAAACCCCAAAACAGACCACACACCTCCTCAGTTCTCAGACGGCAGAGAGAGAGTCAGGGAGGAGCGACTGCAGTGGCATTCAGGCCGGCGGTTTAAAGTGGTTCACTTTTATGAAATTCATCTAAAAACAACCATGGGACTCATTTTTTAAAGGGCCACTCAAACATTGCTTCACGACTGGGACTTTTATTTACAATGAACACAATGGAGTGTAAAACAAAATGAAGTGTATGTTTTGTTTGCAGGAGAAATGCTTCTTCAATATGATGGGGTTCATGTGAACGGGCGCCGACTGACTTACCACTGGCCGGGTGAAACCTATGACACATACAACATCAAATTCTAGCTAAAAAGCTGTTGCATGCAGAAAGATCTGCCTCCGCAAGAAGCCATAACTTCCTGCTGCCAGTAGGAGGCGCTTTACTTTGACGGAAAAAAGAAGCAAATATGCACTCAGGCTGTGACTCTGAACATGCGTGTGCATTTTGAGCTTTTCTGGTTTGTGTGCTGGCGAAAAATCGGGAACTTTGACGATTGTTTGAGGCCACGCTCATTGGGTTTTAAAGAATCCTTTAAGATTTTTTTTCATCAGCAATGTGTCTACGTATCAAATTTGAAGACGATTGGAAGAAAACTGTGGGACTAGTTCGTTCATACAGGTACCCTATAAACCAGGGGTGTCCAAACTAAGGCCTGGGGGCCAATTGTGACCTGCCGTCTATTTTCGTGCGGCCCCCAGCTGTCATTTTGATAAGTATTAATTTTGTAACTTAAATTAAGCATGTTCTAGCTGTGTACATTTACAGTTTCTGTCAGATATTTGAAAAAACCCCTGAAAATATCTGGTAACATCTCACAAAAATTTGGACAGTGCATAACTTAAAAAAAAAAAAAAAAAAAAAAAAAAAAAAAGAAACACACAAGAGGACAAAAGACTGATTTTAAGTTATGAAATGGCGAAGAAAAGACAAAAGTTGAAGCATAAAATGGTTCAGAATGCAGGATCAGAAATATTTGGGGTTGAAAATGTTCTTATCACTGTCTCGTAAACAAACATGATTAATTCCAGATCCTGATCCTGCTATAAAAAACGACATATTTTCCCAGGTTTGGTTTTATCTCATAGGTCTGTAATAATAACACGAGCATGTTTGACTAAACTTGGAGACTGTTTTTTTGTTTGGTTGTTTGTTGTTTTTTACAGAAACTACCAAAACAAAATAGTTTTCAAAATGAGCCCTCATTTGTTACTTTCACTGTTAATAAACATGTATGTAAGAACTGTCGGCCCGTGGTCATTCTCACAGTATGTGATACGGTCTGGACACCCCTGCTATAAACTGTCAAAATTGGACATTTATCTCAAATTTCCAAGCTTTCTGTTTGGAATTCATCGTGGTCATAAGAGACTTTTTTATACATCTTGGCATGATTGTTATGCACAAAAAATTTCTGGCTTGTGGGTGAAAGTAGCTGCAGTTTTTAGTCAATAGGGGGCGCTATGGAGAACCAGAATCGTACTTTTTTCACAAGGAAATGGGCGGCTAGGCAAAATTTGGAGAGTTTTTGTGTATGTTGAAGGCACACGGATTAAAAGTGCAGAAGAAATGAAGAAAGAATAATCCTTAAAGTTTCAAGTGGGCAGCTCCTCCTTAAAAGTTATGAGTTTAGCAGCCAAACACCAAGATTTTCTTCATTCCTGCACTTCTCCACTAAAAGAGACATACTCCTGTAGAGATTCTCCTCTTAACCACAACACAGAGAATCAAGAAATGTCTTTGTGACTTTCATCCACTGATGTCTCTGTCATCCCTGAAAAGTCAGGATGTTTAAAAAGCCAAGGGAAGAAAATACCAAACTGGACTTCAAACTTTCAATTTGAAGAACAGCTGACAAACTTGACAGGAGTTCATTCGTCATTGTGAGTGGTTGCTCTTTGCACAGTAATCACCTTCACACTCATTATCTAGATATCTATTTAAAGAGCGCCCTGCTCTCCCCTCCCTCCCTCCCTCCCTCCTTCTTTGAAAACAAAAACACGTGCAGAGTGTTGGAGGAGCCGTCACTGCGCCGTGATGAGCAGTTAGAGATATCTGTGGTTGACGCATGAATGGAAGCATGGAAGAAGAGATGTGTGATGGATGACAAAGATCCTTCAGGCAGACGGGGAGTTGCTGTGACCCAAAACAGCATCCACCACCGCTTCTGGATGGATGCCTCCTCCTCCTTCTTCTCCTCCTCCTCCTCCTCCTCCTCCTCCTCCTCCACCACTGCCACCACCGCTGCTACTTTAAGAAGCCAGACTTCTGTTTCCTGCCAAAAATAAAGACCCACTGTTTCCCTTTTTTCCCCTGAGCTGCAGAGGTTTCTGGGTGACAAATGTTTGAGGGATTGCTTCACAAATTCTGGAAAATATGACCCGTGGTCAGAAAATAGCTTTGGAAATTAATTTTTGAGGGAAACTTTGGCATTGTATGAGTGAAGTTGTGTAAGACTCCACTTTCAGGATACTACCACTAAGAAGGCAGGGTTTTTTTTTTTCAGTTTTGGATGAGTAAATGTTGCAACGTTTCGAAGAAAAATGCAGGTGAGCAATCCAGAGGCTGCTGTTTGCAATGCATTCTGGTACATGTAGGAAGTGCTGGAAATTCTTTCTCAGTCTCTAAATTAAACACTGAGTCGTTTTTGTTTTGTTTCTTTTCGCCCCGGCTGGTTTCACTGCATAAAAACACAAATAAGCCAATTATTCAAAACTCACAAACATCGGCAAAAGTTTTCCGCCTGTGGAGTTATTGCACAAAGCTCTGTAGATTCAGGCAAGTTTATTTGCGTAACACTTTTCCACTACAAGCCCTTTATATAAGACACAGTTAACACTCAATTTGGGAAACCTTTGGAGTATAATGTTCTATAAATGAGGAGCTCCTGGAAAATACAGGAAAGTGAATATTTGCCCCCGTTCTGTCCAGATTCTGTTTACTCGACAGGGATTTACGGACTCTTCCTTTAAGCTCCCCGAGTCAAACATCAGTGTACGTTACACAGAACAAGAAGGCGGATATTTAAGCATCCCTCTCCTCCTCCGTCAGCGTGTCTCTGCCTCTCTCAGTTTGTCTAAACATTGTGGCAGAGGAGGATCAGGCAGGAGGAGACAGACGGACGTGAAGCAGACTGAAAGAAAGCCTGTGGTGGAGGAAGGGAAGGAGGGAAAGAGGGAGGGACTCAGGTGGAGCAAAGGGAGGGGAGATATCCTGGGAATATTGTGTGTAAAGATGGAAATAATGAGTACAGTGGACACTGGACCTGCTTCAAGTGGTCTGAGTATCTCAGCCAAAGAGCCCTGAGAAAGTCCAAGTCCCCGTCATCCTGCATGTCTTCATATAAAGAGCCACTTAAACAACACGATCCCTGAAAATCATAAAATGTACGTTTGTTTTCTTTGTTTGGAGCCAAATCGGGAAGATTTCTTTTGGTTTTCCGTTTGATTGACTTAGCTTTAACTGCTAAATTACAACCAGGACTTCTTAATTAGAGCCTTGTGACTTAAAAGCAGCTAGTTTTGGGAAAGTTTATGTAATCTGTCATCCTGTCCTTTAGAGAGTTTAACCAAAGTTATTTCCAGTAACTGCGGTTTTAAAAACGTATTGTCTGCCTTTAAGGGAAAGAGCTGAATGTGCAACTGTTTCCCAAACATGCTTACATTCAGACAAATTTGTCTGCATAATTAAAATGTTCTGGAAGAAGAAGAGATGAGATTCCGGGAGTAGGTTTTAAGGCATAGAGAAAAGTTTAAGTTATACAGAAATGGACAGAAGACGCTTGAGGTAAAGGTGCATAATATCCAACAAATGTATCTCTTTCACGTGAGCGCATATGACGGTTAAACTAGATATAAGAGCCTTAGAAAAGTTGTAATGGGGCGCAGATGGCCCAGTGGATCCTGCCGCACACCATGAGGTTTGCCCTCGAGCGGGTGGCCCGGGTTCGATTCCCGCCTGTTTCCCGCATGTCATTCCCCACTCTCTCCCCCTTTCCTACTCCATCCACTGGCCTCCTCTATCCAATTAAAGGCAGAAAACCCCCAAAAATATCTTGAAAAAAAAAAAGAAAAGCTGTGATTTTTGAACTTATAAAAACAATATATGGCAGTATTTTCACAAACAATATCTTTAGTAGAAATGTGAAGTAGAAAACATATGAGTTGGACTATCAGTGAAACTAAAACCTTGCAAATATCATATAAAAACACAGTCAAAACTTAGTCTTAGCATAAAGTTACATGGAAAAACACGAGATGACCATGTGAGCAGCAATAAGTCTTGGTGAACAAAAAACCCCCACAAGTGATTTTTCTGAAACTAGGTTGCATTTGGGCCTGAAACGGCAAAAATAGCTTGGCACATGTTTGGATACAGACCTCTTCTGTTTTAAATGAACTGAACGAGCTGTTCTCAAAGATAGTTTTATGTCCATAGAGAAAGGGACAAGCTGGAGCATAAAGTATTTCAGAGTTAATAGAAAACAGTAAAACACTTATGAATGACTGGTCTGAGATTGTTTAAGTAGGTTAACACTTGGGTTTGGACTTCTACTTGTCGTTATAGCGTAATCTAACAATCTTTGTGTCACTGGCTGAGAGAGTTTGGTCATATACAGATGTCAGTATCATTGAAACATCTCATTTCGAGCTTAAAAACTTCAAACTCTTTCACTTGCAAACAGTTGTTAGTGTGCAGGTCTCAGCCATCTTTTCCATGTTCAGACAGTTTTCATGTTCTCCATACATTTTTGGGATTAACACAGCAGAGAAAGCAGCAAAAACTTTACAGTGTACTTGATTATTTTAGGAGAAAGAGATGGAAAATGTGCTTAATTTACATACAGAGCTATGTGTGAATAGCACTTCACTGTTAATGGGGTCTGTTAAATGAAACAGTTTGTCTAATAACAGACATGTTTTCAGTGTAACAGGTATTGAAACACTGCGTTTATGTCACTGGAATAGAATTGAACACATTGAAATTGGTTGTTCTGCTGATCAGGCAGTTTTTACCTCAATAGTTTTAACTTAGTTTCATCCAATTGCAACATCAGAGTGGGGTCAAATTAAGTCACGTCACTATAATATATGATTCAATAGTAACTTGTCTGAAATTGTACAAATTCACACATTTAAAGTATCTATTTTAAAGTAACTGTAAATGTCATAGGCTGATCTATAAGAATTCTAACAGAATAAAGATAAAGAAAACATAGTTGACCATGAAGTTGGATTTTGTGACCAACAGAAAACCTTTTATGTAACAGTTCATATTCATGTATGTTAACAATCTTTGTGTCAGGGTTAATCTCTAATTCACAAAAATTGTATTTCTGGTTATTGTGATTGTTGTATACTGTTTCTAACAACATGTTTTTACCATGATGTGTGTTGCTGACCTCTTGGCCAGGTCACCCCTGTGAAAAAGATCATGATCTCAATGGGTTTTTTACCTGGTTAAATAAAGTAAATTAATGTTTTTTTTTCACAGCTATGGTCATTTTAAACCTATATAAACCACATAAATAATGCATAATTTTCCTGCACATTGCTTCCCCTTTACATAATAATAATAATAATAATAATAATAATAATAATAATAAATTTTATTTATAGAGCACTTTTCTAGGTACTCAAAGACGCTTTACAGAATTAAAAACATCAGTTAAAACAACACAGTAGTGATAATAAAAATAATAACCTATAAAAATGAAAACAAGACAAAACAAAACATGGGATACATTTAAAAGCAGTTAGACATTAAAAACACTTTTAAAAAGATGCGTTTTGAGGAGGGTTTTGAATGTGGATGGGTTTGGACAGGCTCGGATGTGTTGTGGTAGGGTGTTCCAGAGGGTGGGGGCAGCGACAGAGAAGGCTCTGTCCCCCCAGGTTCGGTGCTTGGTGTTGGGTGGTATGGAGAGGAGGTGGGCTTCTGATGAGCAGAGATCTCGGGAAGGGGTGTAATGGTGGAGCAGGTTGGAGAGGTAGGAGGGGGCCTGATTGTGGAGGGCTTTGTGGGTGAGGAGGAGAATTTTAAACTGAATGCGTTGGTTGATGGGGAGCCAGTGGAGTTTTTGGAGGACAGGGGTGAATGTAGGAAACCTGTATATAATTTATGTATTCATTTATGGAAAGTATACATCTTTAAATCAGACATATAGTTGAAAACTACAAAGATAATGAAACATGTAAACACCACATACAGAATTTTTAGTGGCCAATTTCAAGAGTAGATCATAGTATAAAACTTAAGATCTGTATAAGATGAACAATATGTATAAAAGTGGAAACTTCTTGTAATTTTTTTCTATTTTTTTCCCCCATAAAGGTCTGATATGTAAATTCATGCAGCAAACATCAAAACCACATCTCAAGCAAGAAGATTCTACACGGACAGGGAGGAAGAGGAAGAAGATCTGTTTCAGGTAAAGTGATGCTTGAAGTTGCACCATGACCAACTTCTCTGACACTTCTTTGTTCTAAGCTCCACCCGTCTGAGACAGAGAGACAGAAAAACAAACAGACAGGTTATCATTCGGTCGGTCAGACGGAGAGATCCTGAGACAGAAATCAGAGAAACAGACGGTCTGAGCCTCGCCGTTCGTTACATCTGCTCTCCTGGTGGGCACACACACACACACACACACACACACACACACTGACCCCTCCTCCATCCTCCAGACCCTCAGACCCTGTTAATCTGATTAGCTCAGTCTCCCTACAGTGAGGGATGCTCCTGACACACAGCTCCGTGTGTGTTTGTGCTCCATCATTGTTGTTGTTATGATTGTTTGTCTCCATGTCAAATATGCAGCTCAGTGTTCTTCAGCTTTATGCTTTTGTTTTGCTTTCTGTATTACATTATAGTCTTGAAAGAACATACTCTAAAATCAACAGAAATTACAGACGATACAGAGTGTTTCCACTTTGATTCTATACATTTACATGTTCTCTAATGTTGTTTGTTTTATAATGTTGAGTTAGAATAGGATTACATGTGATTTTCATACTTTTATTTCATAAAAAAGATATGTTTTGATTTCATTTGTGCCATCCAAACAACTTTGAATAACAATGACGATAAAACTAATCAGATTTCAACCCCACAGTTTGTATTTTTGACTCATCTTGCCTCTGGGTTTCCTCCTTAAATCAAAACATTTGTATTCTCCGGTGCCAAAATTGGTGTTTGTGTGTGTGTGCTTTAACACAGCATCACCAAAGTCATTTAAAGGATGCAGCAGGACAGGCTGTGTTAGGGCCTCGGGGTTGTCAGGACTGTTTGGTTTCAGAGGTCGAGCTGGTGTCAGCGGCACATTAGGCCGACAGGGTTTTCATGTGAGAGTGTCAGGAGGGAATTTGAATCAGCAAACAGGCTCTAACTGGGATTATTCTGTATGCAGGGTGTCGTTGACATGTGTGAATAAGAATCAGACTGTTTTTGTGTCTTCTTGCTCCACTACATTCCCCAGATCACCCAAAGTGGGACAGACACTAATTTAGTCCTGAAGGGTGTCACCGACTCTGCAAAGCCAGCAGGTCAAGATATGCAAATGAGCTGGATTTACATTTTTTCTGACACTTTGTGTTATCTGGAGCTCCCAGCAGGCTCAAACAAACAAACACAGAGGAGATGGTTCGGAGCATGAATCAGTGACTTCAAACTGGTCAAGTGTCTCTACAAATTCATGTCTGGGTACATAAGAAAAACCCGGAAACTAAGCGAGTGTTTTTGTCTCGTTTTTTAAAAAAAAGGAAGTCTTTGTGAGCTTAAAAAGCCAAACTCACCTGACAAATCCAGGAAAATGTGCTATTTTGGGACAGTGGCATGGACAAAAGAATAAAAGGACCATACAGAGCGTGTTTTGGCTCCCAGGAGGGTAGTTTATCATGTTTTAACCAGCCAAAGCAGATTGAAAAGTGGAGTTTGCCAATCAGGAGGGCACTTCAAAGTGTGTTTTGGCTCCCAAGAAAATACTTTTGCGCAAGTTTGGCAACAAGAAGAACACTTCAGCAAACATTTGGCTCCTGAGAGGCCATTTTAGTGAATGTTTTGGCTCCCGACAGGACAATTAAGCAAAAGTTTGGCACCAAGATGGCACTTCTGCAAGCATTTGGCCCCCAAAATGACATTTTTGGGTGTGTTTTGGCTACCAACACTGCAAAAACGGAAATCTAAGCAAGCCATTATGTCTTATTTGTAGTAAAAAATTGTCTTATTGTTCTTGATTCGAGCCACATTCACCAGACCAGGTCATAAAATTGTCTTATTTCCATTTTTTTTTAAACAAAAATGAGGTGTAAATTGCTTGTGTCAAGTCAAAAAAATCTGCCAATGGGATAAGACGAATTCGCCCGGGAAGTGTCTTGAAATAAGAAAGATGTCTTAAAACAAGAATCTTTTATCTTATTCCATTGGCAGATTTTTTTTTACTTGTTACAAGCAATTGATGCCTCATTTTTGCCTTTAACAAACTTGAAATAAGACATTTTTATGACCTTGTCTAGTAAATGTGGCTCAAATTAAGAAAAATAAGACAATTTTTACAACAAATAAGACATAATGACTTGCTCAGATTTCAGTTTTTGCAGTGAAGAGGGCACTTTGGCATATGCTTTGGCTCTTGGAATACAGTTTATCACATTTTAGCCAACCAAAGGGGCAGATTAGTGTGCCTTGCAAATAAGGAGTGAACTTCAGATTTGGTTTTGGCTCTCAAAAGTGCACTTTAGTGTGTTTTATGTCCTAAAATGGCTTTAAGGCATGTGTTTTGGCTCCCGAGAGAGCACTTTTGCACATTTTGGCTCCAAATAGGAAACTAATTGGAATATCTGCCAAGTTCCTTGCAATGAGAATAGTTTCTGGAAACAAGAAACATATTTTTTGTCTTTTAATATCTTGAAATAAGACATTTTTATGGACTTGTGGGATGAATGTGATAGGACATTTTGGTAACACTTTAGATAAGGGAACACATATTCATTAATTTGTAGTCAATAAGTAATAATTAGGAGTTAATATATGGAAAAGTCTGAATTCATGATGCAATGGAGGTAGAATAAGAGGTTAATGCCTGCTTAATAAATAATAATTAGGGGGTAGTAAGCGACTTATGAGTATATTAATAAGCACCTACTTAATGGTGAATATGTGTTCCCTAATTTAAACACTTGTTCATGTTTCAGTTTTTGCTGTAGTATGAGGTTGGTAAACTATGACAAAATTTTCAAAGACTAATTTATGTTGGTAGCAGATTTGTTAGAATAAGAGAATAAGATCAGAACTAGACTCTGAAATCATGATATGTATCTAGATTTTTAGGATTATCTTTAGCTTTATTTTGGTATAAGAAATAAACACAAGACTCTGATAGTTTTCATAAGCCTTACCACTTAAGTGAAAGTATTTAACCTCAGGCGGTAAAATTAAAACTTAGTCACACCTTTCATGCTCCCTGAGCCGCCTGTGTCTGAATCTTCACTTTCTCAGTCCTGCGGCTGCTCTCATGACCCCATCACAGAGTCTGACTCCTAATTATCTTTTCCCCAACAGGAGTCGGTCACGTTTCCCTCCATGAACGTTTGGACGACACTTTAACAACACTGAGGCTGCATAAACCATTCAAAACAAACACTCTGCAAGAGGTTGTTTTCAGAGCGCAGCTATTGTTAGCACAATACAGATACTTTCCTGCAGATGTTTTGAGTTTAGTGTTTGATTGACATAATGTTTGAGTTCACCGGTACACTGAGTAATACACGTTTGTTGATGTACTCACAGCGGATCATCACGCCGCCAGGAAATATTTGCGTGCATCTTTTTGTGATTTTTGGCTAATGATCTGAGACTTCTTCTCTCAGTCACGTCAGCATCCAAAAGCCTATTTTTGTATCTTTAGAGGGGAAAATCTCCCTTCAGGCAGCGGCTATTAGAGGTCTATGGGTCAGCGTTAAATCATGTGAGCAGCATAATGGAGAGAGCAGAGGAGATTTGATTTCAAAGTACAAAGCGGTCACGTTTTCCACTGAAGTCCTGACAGGCCTGAAATGTCAGTGACAGCTTGAAGCGAGGATCACTCTCGCACAGTTCGGCCTCCTGTGGTGGATCAGAGAGCGAGTCAGAGGCAGCGTGCAGGAGCTCGTTCCTGCACGTTTCCATGACATCTGATGTTTTTCCTGAAACCCCTGAACGATGATGATGGGTGTGAGAGACACGGAGGGTAATGTTTTGGACGTTTCTGCTGGACAACAAAGTGCAGGAAGCGGACTCAAAACTAGAACTAATTCACGCCTGGCTCACGCTGAAAGATTCTCAAAACCTTGACAGATGTTGGGAATACGAGAGGCCCCACACACGTCAACAAATAGATTTAATAGTTTTGTTCCCATAGCGTGTGGAGGGCAATGAAATGACTAACGTGGACAAAAAGAATCCTTCCACAACGACACAAACTGAAAATCTCTCACGTGACTTTGAAGTAAACAAACATAGTAGTCAACAGGTAGGAAGATCTAGTGACTATCCAGAGATTGTTTCCGGCTGTGTGTGCTCTTTAATTTTCTTTTAAATGCAGTTTCTGGTAAATCTAATGTTAATACTTTATCCACTCAGTAAGACTCCACCCTGCCAGCAGCCGGTGGAGGCAATAATGCCGCTGAGCAGACAAAGACAGATGATGAACGCTCATATCCGGTTCATCAGCTAAGCCCCTCTGAGGGGGTTTTAAACCTCTGACCTCATCAGACCTGGCAACACAGCGTCTGACAGCTTGACAAGGTGGAGCACATAATTAGAGCGTCAGAAAACATCCCCTCTTTAAGAGTTTTGGTAAACCTCCATTGTCCAGTTTGAGTGGTCAATCTGAGAAGGAGTTTTGAGTAGTTTTATGAACTTTTACTGCGTATTCTGATTTTATCCGGGATAGGGCTGAACGATTTGCAAAAATAATCTGATTGCAATTATTATTTCCTATATTGCAATTGCATGGTTCCTATCTTATGTGCTTTTAAACAAACACATTGTAGGACATGAACAGTTACCCAGTACCACCACATCTGGGACTATTTTTGTCCATTTTAGTCACTTTTCACTTCGTTTTTGCCACTTTTGGACCATTTTTTAATACCTTCTCATTAACTTCCAGGTTCTCCACCAATTTTCTTGCCAATTTTTGTTGTTTTTGCCCATTTTTTTTTACACTTTTCGCTCTTTTTAGACACTTTTTGACCATTTTTTTTTTGTTTTTGGACCATTTTCTGCAATAAACTGACTATTTTCCAATTTAATCCCAACTTTATTGCCGTCTTTGTATGCTTTGGTCATACTAACCACTTTTCTCTGTTCTTCTTCACCTTTTTCACCTTTTTTGCTACTTTCTGATTTTTTTAAAGGTTCTTCCAAAATATTTCTTGCTAATTTTTGTTGCTTTTTGGCCATTTTTAGTCACTTTTCACTTATTTTTTTGCAACTTTTGGACCATTTTTAATACCTTCTCGCTAATTTCCAGGTTCGCTAAACATATTCTTGCCAATTTTTGTTGTATTTGCCCATTTTTTTTAAACTATTTTTGCTATTTTTTGCCACTTTTTGACCATTTTTCCCCCCATTTTTGGGCCATTTTTTTTGAATAAATAAAGTATTTTCCAATTTAATCCCAACTTTCTTGCCGTTTTTGAATGCTTTGGTCATTTTAACCACTTTTCACTTGTTTTTCTTCACTTTTTTTGCTACTTTCTGATTTTTTAAAGGTTCTTCCAAAATATTTCCTGCTAATTTTTGTTGCTTTTTGGCCATTTTTTAGTCAATTTTCACTTGTTTTTGCCACTTTTGGAGTATTTCAAGGTATTAATGCCAATTTTTGTTGCTTTTTGACACTTTTTTCTACCTAAAACAAAGTTTTATTGCTACTCGTTGCTGTTTTTGTCTCTTTTTACCCCATAGATTGTCCCTTGCTCTATGTCCCAAACGCTGGGATCAGAATTAGGAGAAGAGCTTCTGAATTCTCTGCACCCTCAGCCTGGAATCAGCAGCTGAATGACTAAAAGCTCGAGGAACTGGCGTTTTTAAATATTTTTAAATCTAAAATGAAAGACATGGAAGCAGATTATAAGGGATGTCAATGTTTTAGCACGGCTTTTTAAACAATTGATTCCCAGAATGGCTCATTGGTGGCTCAATTTTAATCCGTAATGTTGTGTTATGTAAATTTTACTGAGTCTCTCTTTGTGTTTCTGCCTGCAACTTTGTGTTTTTGCTGCTGCCTGCCTTGGTCTCCATTGAAACAGGTTTTTAATCTCAATGGTACCAACCCGGTTACATAAAAGTCAAATGAAAAATAATTATAACCCATTTTTTCCTCCATTTCTTAAAAAAAAAAAAAAAAAATTAATCTTAAATCCTCAGGTGTTATTCCTGACATAAAAATAACCTCAATAAAATCACTTCAACCACAGCTGAAATGAGTTTCATAATTTTTTCCTTTCTTCTGACTCAAATGTGTAACACAGAAATATTGGAGAAGGATGGAAAATGCATCACTTCATATGTGCAATGGAAGGATTGAGGCGTATATTTTCCTGAAACAAACAACGGAAAAACTGGATTGAAACGCAGATATTTGCACTTATTGTTCTGACATCAATGCGACTGATGTGAAGCCAGATAAACATTTATTTGTACACAACAGTGGATCAGTTTTCGGTGAATCTCCTCCAAAATGTCACTGTACGATTAAAGATGTAAATATTCCTGTGTGATGTATCTTTGAACTTGTCTGTAAAGGTTTTTAGTCACAGTCCACTTCTTCTTTTATTCCTCTAACAATCACAGACTTTGACGTGTGGATGAAATATTTAGAAGATCATTTTCAGAGTGTACCTCCAAACACACTAAATTTATAGGAAAAGGAGAAAGTCACAGCAGAGGGGGAGTCATGGCTCTTACACACACACAAACACACATACACACACACAGCAGAGGAAAGCGAGTCAGCATCGTTTAGAGTAGAGGATGAGTGTGTTTATGTACGTTTCACTCAGCAGCTTCTGCCATCCATCACTAATGGTGTCTGAGTGTGTGTGCGTGTGTGTGTGTGTGTGTGTGTGTGTGTGCAGAGGAGAGAGTAATGGTTGTAAAGTCCATCTGCCTGTGTCAGTGTGTGTGTTCTCAGTGTTTGTGTGTGTGTATAGTGTGAGCACATCACTCAACGTTGGCAGGATTCTGTATCTGTGTGTGTGTGTGTGTGTGTGTGTGTGTGTGTGTGTGTGTGTGAGCCACTATCACCGCCAGCCGCTTCTTATCAGCCCACCAGAGGTCAAAGGTCACTTGGACAGAGTCTGCATTCCAGTCAGAGGGAGGGGTCACTGCTGGATGCTCAAATCCGCAAAATGCAGGAGTTTAAATAAAATATTCTTTCATTATTAGATCATTGCGTCTCTGTCAACGCAGCTATAAGAGCTTCAGAATGAGTGTCCTCATTATAAACATTATAAAGAGGCATTAAAGAGGTCAAAGGTCAGCGGTAGAGGTCTGTAGAAGTGATAGGAGAAGTGGGGTCTCACATACTGAGACTGATAGTGATGCAGACAGAAAGAGGTGAAAAAGGCTTTGAGATAATTTAATCATCAAAGTAGAAACAACGCCCTTTGAAAACCTGAAGATCTTCGCTTAATGAGGCAGATAAAAAAAGGAGAGTGCAGTTGTTGTGCACAAAAGAAATAGTATCGATAAAAACAAAAGAAAGGGAACTCACAAATCTGAAATCTGACCACTGGATTATCACTAAATATTCCTGTTTCTGCTCACTGTAACTTTTACCACTTACAATGAGAAATTCTGGTGAAGTTTAACTCTCACATGACCACTTTTTCGAATGTTTTTTTCATTTTCCTGAGTAAAAAGATACATTTTCTTTCTTCCCATGTCTCAAGGAGTGACGTCACTTGTGTGATGGGTCACTACAAAAACTTGGGTGCAATAAATACCAAAAAACCAGTAACACAAACAGTAACAACAATGGAGGGAGGAGGGATATGAGTGTTTTCTAGCTAGAAACACAGTCACTGTATTGAGTTTGTGTCAGCTGAAGATGAGCATATATGTTAAGGGAACTTAAGAATGACTTTCTTTTTTTTAAGTTTGCAAAAACATACATTTTTCAGGAAATAGTTTTTAAGTTTAGCTCAAAATGTCAGAGGATACATTGTTGACATTATTATTGGCTGTCTTCATCTTATTTATTACGTATAACAATTATTGTAATGATTTTAGTCCTTATTGTTACTGTATTTAAGCTTTTTTTTTAATCAATTTTGACTTTTGGGGAAGTTTCTATTACTCTTCTAGTGCTTTTTTTGGTATGATCCATCAGCATCCTCAGTATTCCTCTCAAATCTAACTTCAACTAAAGTGTCCTTGATTATTGTGAATGCAAATCCATGAAAAATCATTAACGATATTTTTAAATAAAGCACTTCCAATAAAGTTAGTTTTGTCAAAAGTGGTTGTAATTCTAATGTTGAGGCTGTGAGGTTGTTGTTGGCATCTGCTGAATGAAATTAATCAAGCAACCTTGAAGTAACTGAGTTACTTTAAAATCAAGTAATTAGTGAAGTAATCAAGTCACTTTTCAAAGGGATAATCAGTAATCAGATTACTTTTTCAAGGTAACTATGGCAACACTGCTTCTGGTAACATAGCTAATACAATGTATGACGGAGAAATTAATCTAGAAAAAGTAATGCAACAGGGATTACAAAAGTGGTTTTATTGCATCAATGTGGGCGTTGGTTTAAACTCAGATCAGTTCCGTGTGCCGACAGTATTTGGTGCATTTTATTCCCTAAATTTCCTGCATAATAAAGGCAAAGGGAAAGAAAACTTGAATGTTGCTCTATAACAACTTTGAAATTTTTATGCAATAAGTTAGTTGGGAGCTTCTTAAGGCTCCTTTTCACATTTAAAAGTGATATGTTATGCTTTTTTTTGGACATCCTGTATTAACAACCTCTAAAGTGTAGCTCACATAGTTTCATTAATCACTTATTTTCTTAATCTACATCTGAAGGAATAACCTGCAACCATGGCTATATAACAAACTCAGTGGAATAAAAAGTGCATTATTCTCCTTATATGAATTTCAGTGAACCAGCTTCATAAAACTAAACATCAGAAATATCCTCCCTGTAACTGCAGAAGGTAAACAACAGTGAGATTTGTCTTTTAAGGTCATCTTTTATCAGGTTTCACCATCAGTGAAGTTCTTTTCATGATGAAACCACACATCTGAATATCATAGCAGCAGCTCATCAGTGTCATTAGATAAAGATGGAGATTTTGCAGCTTCTGGCTCCGAACAGGAAGAGAAAGAGCTGATCTGAGGCTGAGGGAGCGGCCCGCGAAGGCTGTAATTTAACAGAGTCCCTTTTCCAGTGTGGCTTCACCAAACGGCACGAAAAGAGAAGGAGCAGTCTGGATTTTATTACGAGGCCAGGATGTGTGTGTGTGTGTGTGTTGATGAGGTTAGATGGCACGTCTTGGCTGCACTGCACCCGAAATAAACCAGGATCAGGACCAGAATTGCAATGTTGAACTTTTTCCATTTTCTCGCCACAATTAGCCTGCTGTTGGCCCCGAGCACGCACACACACACACACACACACACAAACTCACACCAACACAAGCCGAGTAATCACATTCTAACTCACACACACTCACAGCTACAGAGAAGTGTAAATGGCAGAGAAACACACACACACACCCTGCTCTCTGCTCTGCGGGAACGCCTGCAGCTATTTTTAAGCTCAGTACAGTAGCGGCACAGTGAGCGCTCTAATAGCTTTATGCTGCACATTCAGTCATGTGTCCTGTCAAAACAAAAGCCGCAGAGAAACGTGCAGCGGCGGCCCACAGCCAACCGGAGATAACACAACTAACTGCTGGCCTGACGCCTGACACACAACCACGCCGCTGTGTCAACATCTGTGAGCATGTTTGATCAGAGCGGTGTGTTTTTAATCCTATGTCATCTGCAACGCTGACGTCCAACTTCCACTGAAGGAAGGAAAAAGAGGAGATGAGAGAGTTGTCTGCCAGGTTTTGTATTTGTTGAAACATTAACTTTGGCTTCATTTTAGCAGAGAGGATGCACAATCTAATACTTCTGTTTGTATGAGTAAAGGATGATGTATAGTAAACAGGTGGTTGTGCAAATTAGATTCCTTATATAGAGAAGAGTTTTGGAAATTGCTAGATCAAACTGACTGTTAGTCCACTTAACTCCTGGCAAAGTTAACTCCCTTAGAGTCCTCGCTACAAAAACTGAAATCTAAGCAAATGTTTATGTCTTATTTTTAAGATAAAACCTCTTTTTATACTTGATATGAGCCACATTCAGTGGACAAGTCCAGAAATATGTCTTATTTCAGGATATTAAAAGACAAAAATGAGTCCTGAATGCTTGTAACTACAAGCATTCAGGCATTCATAAAATGTAACTACCAATAAGGTAAGAAATGTGTTCTTGTTGAGTTACTTGAGATGACAGTACCGCTTAATATAAAAAAAACTAAACAAGTAATTCTTGTCTTACCCTACTGGCAGATTTTTTTCTTATTTGCAAGTATTCAGTCATCAATTTTGTCTTTAAATGACATGAAAAAATGCATTTTTCCAGGCTGATCTTCTGAATTTGGCTTATATTGAGTGTAAAAAGATATTTTAGACATAAATAAAATAAAACATACAACACAATAAAACATAAACACTTGCGTAGATTTGAGTTTTGCAGTGCAACAGCTGCAACTCTGCCTCTAAATATGCAAAACTTGAAACCAATACTAAATGAGTTTCGAAAATATTCACCTTCATTCAGTGTGTTTTCTAACCAAACTGTAAATATGTTCATTTGTGCTGTAAAAATCATCTTTTTAATGTTTGTGTGTCTGGACACTGGAGGAACTGCAGTTTTTAACACTTCTGTATCAACTTTATTCCTGCAGACTGGAAGTTGCAGCTCCATTTTT
The DNA here is from genome assembly GCA_008086565.1 of Thalassoma bifasciatum. Lineage (NCBI taxonomy): Eukaryota > Metazoa > Chordata > Actinopteri > Labriformes > Labridae > Thalassoma > Thalassoma bifasciatum. Next base: position 12,610 of record RPOG01005503.1, on the reverse strand, counting down.
GGGGTCCAGAAACTTCTCAAGCTGCTCCCACAGCTTTACCTGTTGATTGTCATTAAATCTCATTTTTGCCACAGTGTCAACAGGCAGAACTGAAAATGCTGGAACCACTTTGTGTGGTCTGCTTTGATATGACGTAAATCACGGATGTATTTCTCAATCTGGTAACAATCAAACTTAAAACCATTTCCAAGTTTTCCCTCCATACTAAAGTCTCTATATTTTTAAAGTAAAGTGATATCAGAGATAATCGTGGAGCTTTTTGTTTAGATATAAATACATATACTGTTATCCATCCTCTTCATTTGCTTCAGAGTCTTGTTGTCTCTTGAGTGACCCACTTTTGAGACCAATTGTCTGATCTGAGATCAGGATGTTTGCTGACAAGAGATGAGTCAAGTTAAGGAGGGAGTTTACACATGGGTGCTCTACAAATATCCAAAATACCATACTCCATCCAAGACTAAACAACTACAGACCCAAGCAAAAACAGGAAACGCAATCCTGGTAAATCCAGGGATTCAAACTGAATAATAAAAGGGGATTTTTAGCTTTCATTCATCTTTGTGTTCCCGAAAATCAAATCTGACTTGATACTGAAACCAAAAGAAGTTCTACAAACTATGCACAGACTCAGAAAGGGGGAAACTTTCCACCTACTTTTATTATCAGGGGATGATGAATATGCTGCAGGTAGTGTGCAAGTGTGCAGGAAGCAAAGTTGAATGTAAAAGCATCAACCCCAGAGGAAAATATAATCCTCTGACCACAAAATGCCTGAATAACTTGATCGGATTTTCAAAATATACTCTTGATTTTGCAATTGCTTGAAATGATCTTAAACAGATAGGAACATATTGAATTTTTAATGGTATTTTTGTCTGGTCCTGTGTAGTTTTAAGACGACTTTTACACCAGTATCAGCTACTCAACATCTCCTCTGAGTTTTTCTTTTTACATGCATCTTCCACTAACTTCACACAGCTTCTTTCCAGGAGTAGAAGTCCGATCACTAAAACAGAAAGTCATCAGCCAGCAGAGTGTGTTTACATCTGTGTGGGTGTGTGAGAAAGACAGAGAGTGTGTGCTGTCTTTGAAGATGGTCATGCAGAGGAGACTTAAAGACACTCCTGTTTATTTCTTGGCAGATGGCCATAAAGGGGCAAAGCAGCACAAACTTACACACACACACACACACAGATGCATACACACACACTCTCTGGGCTAATGTAAGCGTTCATTAGAGTCTGTGTTGCCATAGCAGAGCTGCAGCTACTGTGGAGGAGAAACTGCAGCATTGACGAGACCCAGGACTAAAAATAACTCTGATGAAGCGTTCCTCAAAGCGGGAAGACAATGGCTTTTATCTGAAACTGGCTGATTTTGATCAAGTCTGATCAAGTTTGGTTTGAAATCTGTGGTGAAATGAGTCACGTATGCCCAGAAGGATTTCAGCTGATTCACCTTTAAGCCAAGAACAAAATGCTAAGAAGTATTTTGGGTTCTCGACTGAAAATATGTGGAGAGAGAAAAAACAAAGTGTTAAAGTATTTCTTCCTTTTTGTATTTTCTTTCTCACTTTGCAGACTTCTTCTTGCAAAATGTTATCAGCGATCTCTAAAGCTTTCCCGTCAGCAGAACAATTAACCACAAGATTTATCTGCGAATACAAGCTCCGATCACCAAGCACAGCTGAAACCAACTTCAGCTCAGTGTTTCAGAGAGAGACACAAGCACGAGCTTCATCAGAACGCTGACATTTGATTAAACCCAGGAGCGAGACTGGTTACTTGTCTTATCAGGATAAAGAAACTGCAAGATGGCACAACAAAGACCAGGGCCTTTTGGTTTCATCAAACCAACACAAGACAGGAAGCTGAATGTGGTGTCAGAAAGCAAACGGCGGGCATCTGAACACTGATTGTTTCAGCTCTTGAGAAACTCTTTGTGTGCCATGAAAGGCTGTTAAAACAGAGCTTTTGACCGCAAGATAAAGTTTGCTTTTTGGACTGGAAATGGAAATCAGAAAGATAATCGTGTGCCTGTGCCGAACTTTCAAGATAACTGATGCAAAACTCCGAGAGAGAATCAGCTTATCATGTCCAATATTTCTTTTTTTTATTTAACCTTTATTTGACAAGATAAAACTTATTGAGATATAAAACCTCTTTTTCAAAAGTGACCTGGCCAAGAGACAGCAGACACAAACATAACAACTTGAACAGTAAGACAATGAATAAAATAAAAATGAGGAGCAAAGAGTATCAGTAAGATTAAAGAAGTGTACCATCTGAATTAAAACAGCAACAAGTTCAATGCTTTTTAGATTTTTGCCTCTAAGAATTCAACAAATCTGGGGGATCAGGTCTGACAACTACCATGCAGAGGAAACAATGAAGCAAAGTGACTTTTTTTTAAGTTCTGTGATGACTTATTCAATTATGTATTCCAAATTAAAAAGTCATTAGGCTATAATGTTTATGATTTCTGACAAGAAGGATTCCAAGATAGGACAAGACCAAACCAAGTAAAGCCTCAAAAATAAAAGTCAATAAGAGCGTGGATCTACTGAAAGTGCAATTATAGATCTGGTTTTTGTATCCAGTGACAAATCTTGAAGTACAGTGATGCACAGTTTCCAGTGAACGTAACCATGTGACTGGTGCATGCACGTATAGTTTATCACCATAATCAAGCAATGGAAAGAAGATGTTTCTTGGCACCACAACAGAAGCAGGATCTATTCCAAAAGTAAAAGCAGAATTTTAGCATAAGTTTAGAAACTTAGACTGAAATGTGGCACTTGAAAGTTTGATGTTTATCAACCAGGAAACCAAGGTATTAATGACACTAGACCTACTCAATGGCTGTAACCTGGCAAGTTAAAGCAGCAAGATTTTTCATCTTATCAGTGTTAAAAACCAACTTCAGCCTTTATAGATCCACCTGAACAAGAGTGAAAGCTTGCACAAAAGACGATGCAAAATTTTGAACTGACTTCTAGTTGTTTTTCTTCCTCTATGACTCAGATTTCTCCCATCAGGTTGACTTATAAAAATTATAAAACTGCCCAGTTTGCAATATTTACAAGGCCAGCATCAAAATCTATTCACCCTCATGAATAAAAAGAAACATGTTGGGAGTTTCCAAAACTCTGCTGCTGTGTTGTCTGAGAGTGCCTGACCTGAAACTTCTCTGCAATAAAAAATTATTTTCCTACTGCGTCTCGCCACATTTTCCTGTGTATTTCCTGTGTATAAAATACAGCATGCACAAAACTGCCTCTATTTTCCCCCTATATCATCTTAGTTAAGCTTTACACAGCTGGGACAAGTACAGCATGTGGATGAATCACTCTTGTTAGGAATTTTTTTTTGTTTTTCAAACATAAAAACAGCAGCTTGCTACCTTTCTGTTTGTAATTTTATTTTTCCTGCTTCCCACAGAGAAAACCTGAGGCAACTCTCTCCTCTGTGAGTCAAACTGTAACCAACATTGTTATCAGGTTTCCCACACTTTGTTAAATCTGTATATTTGGGTTTAAACTTCAAATAGCAAGGATTAAAATAAGTCTGTGCCTGTTTTCACCCTCAAAACCCATGAAAATAACCAAACCTAATGACCTAATTACTTTATGCATGGCTGGAGGCTGCACACACACACACACACACACACATTTACACACACACTCTCTTCAACAACAAAGTTAAAAGTCAGACTCTAATCGTCCATCTCCTCCAAAGCTCTGGAAACAATCAGCAGCGAGCTCATCCACAGCAGAGCTCTCTGAAGATCAGCTTCTCCATGGCAGAGGGGGGGATGTTGTGTTTGGTGCTGTTGCTATAGAAACGCCCTGACTGACATGTTGTTTGGCTATATGTACACACTCCTCAGCCTCTAAGCTGCACTTATCATCACTGGAATTTTTACAACTGTTTGAATCTGGAGAGCGCTCGGCAGATATGGAAAATGCTGCGGCTGCTTAGCGGCCAGGGATTGTTTGGGTTTACTTTCTATCAAAGCCATCGCAGAAAATGACTTAATTGGTGTCCTGTTTACCAAACCAAACAGATGTTGTGTAATTTTATGATGAATTGTTGAAAAGGAACATTTGGATGAGCAGAGAAACATCTGAAGAGCTGTGAGTTTAAAGGTCGTGTATGACACATTTTCTATCGATAACGTCAACGAAAAAGTTTCCAAACCTTGGAATTTCAAAAGTCAACGAGTCCCATTATTGCTTTATTTTTGTTGCCATACAATAACATCAATAACCAGGTACTGTGACAAATTTTCGTCAAATGATAGTAGGGTTGCCATTATATTACTGTAACAGATATTTACAGCATTTTATTGCTTATCACCTTGTGACCATGAGAGAGGAGGGCACACAGTGGACATGAGAGCCTGCTGTACATGGGTGTACCATTTAGGTCACATAGGCTGTCTTTGCCCTCGCAGGCAGTTTTGACCAGTTGTCGACCGCAAAGACTGAATGTCAAGGATATCATTAAATACTGGCATCTTTTTCTTTAAGACTCCAAATGAAAAGTCCTCTGAATATATTGTATAAGCAGTATATCGGAGTTCTGTGTATGACTGTAAAAACTGCCAGTTTACACTGTGGAGCAAAGACAGAGCGTAGATAACCATAGGGCGTAGATAGCGACAGTCACCCGTGTGATGCATCCATGTACAGTGCTGACTCATGTCCACTGTGTGCCCTCCTCACTCATGGTTACATCTCACATTGCATCCAACTTCTTCTCTGCATGGAGTTTCTCAAAGTCTACAGTATGGAAGCCCTAATTGGCCAAAACACTCAAACTCAAAGTCGCCAAATAACACGGCTGCATCACATGCCTGTAAAAAACAACACAGGGAGGTTTAACTAATGGAGGTTATTTAAGCTCACACTGCACAGGTTGGATTCATCAGGTGTGAACTGTATCCACTGAGGTTAAACAGAACCTGAATGAGGGATAGACACAACATAATGCTCACTGATTGACCATTAAAATAATTAATCATTAGTTACAGCCCTTGACTGAACTCTTTGTTCCTCTTTAGAGCATGATGATGGGAGGTTTTTTTCTTTTTAGGCCTGCTTTTGCTCAACTATCTCTGCCTCTTGTTGGTGTCTGAGTTAAATCTGTCTCATCTATTTCATTCAGACGTTCTCACATTCGCTCACACAGCAGCAGAGGGAGCTACCTCTCTCGCTGCAGTTGTAAAAGTTCAACCTGCCAAACGCCATCTCATCAAAACTTTATCCCCTCTTTTGCATCCTGTCGTTCCCTCCTTTCATCTCCAGTCCTTTCCTCCCTCCTTAACAACCTCACTCAAACTCCCGCTCTTCTTCTCCTCCCCCTTTCTGTCCCTCCACCTTCACCTCCTGCTCTCTAACCTGGGAACGCAGGGTCAGTGGGACATAATCCCTCCTCTTACAGCTGGACTAATACCTCCTGCCGCCACCCCAACCTCTCAGACTTCACAACCTGCCGTGTCACGACCGGCGTCTGAAGCTCAGGAGACTTAATGCAACCTGACGCTGAATCTCTCACTCCTGCTCTCTTTGGGTGAAGCAAATCTCCGAGGATGACATGTGGAGATGCAGAGTTGAGCCAGGACGGCCACCCATGAGGGGAAGTCTGGTGCAAAAACAGACTTTGGCCTCAGTGGAGTGAACACCTGAGCAGTTTTGGTGCGGGAGATGTCGCCCCTGTTATGAAAGAAAGTTCGTGCCAGGTGTTCAGTGCTTGAAGGCAAGTGCGACTCAAGTTTTACATCTTCTGAAAGGAGATAAGATCACATCAGATATGATAAGAGTTTACTGATTCTGAAAAGGCATATTTCTTCATTTGGGTTGGTTGTGTAAGTCTTATGTCATCTTTAGCTGCAAGACAAAGTCACGACTCCGATCCTTCCGAGAAATTCAGAGATTAGTCAACACAATTTCAATGTCGAAGCTTCTCAAGGCTTCTCAAAGCTTCCACCTCTCTTTAGTTTTCTTCTTAAAGATCTGAAGAGTCAAACTGTGAGAAGTGTTTTAGTGCTGCAGGGATTTCTTCCCAAACAAGGACTCTCTGAGGAAAAAAAGTCCCAGATATCAAAGGAGAAACTGACCCACGTAGCACGAATACAATCAGTCACGTGTTGACCTTCATATAGAAAGACGACCATACCCTCACACACACACTCACACACACTCACACAAGGCTGAACATATACACAGGCACCATACATGTCTAAATACATATACAGTCAGGCTGATGTGTTATGACTTGGGGGCAGTAATGATACACCTGTAAGAGGCTGGAGATCACTTTAATGATACACTCATCGTCATGCCTCCTGGACTTCAAACTACTCTTGTGTGTGTGTGCGTATGAGTGTGTGTGTATGGATAGCTATATTACCAACACAGCATCAGATCCAAAGCTCTGAGTATCGCTCAGAACACAAACAAACCGATATTCCCCATCATGCACTGCACAAAGAGGTTGTCAAACTTTCTGATTCCTTTCAACAGTACATGCTTTTATACTTTATACTTAATTCCAGACTCATGGATCTATATCTTTACACATAAAAACACACAAAACGATGGATGAAATCAGAATTCATAAATAGTCATCAATTTAAACACAAAGAGACATTTGTGCCAGTTTTTTCAGTTTAAGACGAGAACCTTTTGTTGCTCATTGTGAGCTGAGTAAAGGTCCATTTATACTCAATGTCAAATATGTATAAGGATACCAGTGAAGTCATCTATCTAAGGTCTATGTTCATTTCATCTGTATTTCTGCACATTTCCAAAAAGCTTACGGAAACAGGCCAAATGGAGCAGTACCAATTGGCAACTGTGGGGGCAGTGTTGCTGTCACTACCTAATTTGCAGCTCAAGTGAGACATAAAGAGGAAATAATGGTGGAAATATTTGGAGAAAAACATGACATATTCAACAACCTCACCTCCTACAAGACTGCCTTTGTTTTTGTCTTTTATTCAAGACGTATATTAGCAATATCTCCTCCACAGTTGCCAGGTTTGTTTCCGAGTTTGTTGACATAAACTTTTAACTCTGGGCTGCCCCCCCCAGTGGATGTATTAGCTAACAGCAATGCCAATGTAAAGGATGCATAGGAGAATGTGAACAGTGACGGAAAGACGTATTCATTTTCGTACATAAAGGAAAGGTAAATGAGCCTTTGGTGTCATTATTTCATTTTCTGAAACAACTTGTCAACCCATAAATTTGTGCATAAAATTTCAAAGTACAGTGTGAAATGCGGACACATCATTGGCGACAAACGTGACTAGTACTCGTCCATTTCGGCAATCTCAGGAATATTCTACATGCATCATTATGGGCTATCTGTAACTTTTTCAATTTTGCTGTAGTTGCACTACAAAAGAAGTGGTGCACAGTGCGTGCAAGCACATTAGCTTGAGCGATATCTGACTTTGATATCTGACCTTTTTCCACCACAATGGGGACTTGATCAGAGATAAAGAAGGATGGAAACTGCTGCGACTGATCATCTTTTGCTCTTACTATAACTATAGCACTCTCTTTGTATAAATGTGAAACTGTACTGAAACATGACTGGAACAGATTTTAAGAAGCTGCTATAGGTCAGCACAAGTCATCAGCAAACATCAGATGGTTCAAGTCAATCACTCATCATGTATCCAATTTTACAAGCTCTCAGTTGTTCAGAAAGATCATTCATGTCCACATCAAACAAGAGAGGTCAAGTATACCACCTTGGCGGACTCAGTCACAGAGAAAGGTGCTGACACACTCCTGCCCCTCAAACGTGTATCAGATAATATCAAAAAGTGCCTGAGCTTGAGAAAAAGCTTAGTCAGATTTTTATCCAGAAACTCCAGCAAGCAAAATAAAAGAGAGAGAAAGGTCACTGATGAAGTGCAGTGGAGAGAGCAAGAACTCCACATGAGGTTTTTATGTCTTTGTTGATCTTTTTTTGGTCACCATGTTTGCTGGTTCCTGATGCTTCCTGCTCTGCACCACTGCAGCCCCTCAGCCTGGTTTCAAACAAAGCATCCACCCGCCCGGCGGTCTCGCTCTCCACAAAAACAGCATTCCTCTGAGCCTGTCCGGTCTGCGGGCCACCGCACGTGACACCACCTGACTTCCTACTGTACACCAGACTCACGCTTCTGTAATCCCATACAACCAAGTTTTACTATGTGTGCACAAAATATCAACTCACGACGGAGTGTGAAGACTTTTTCACACAACGCTGAAAGGGAAAGGAGAAAAAACCGTGACACACCCAGACGTTTTTCTGACCTTTAATGTCATTTACACATCGCACGTGACTCTTGACCGTCTCTGAGCCACATAGCGATGAATAAAGAGTAGGTCACGGTGGGATTAGTTTGAATATATGCTGTTTTTCCTGTGATGAGGAAGTGGAGTAAATCAGGTCAAATGGCCTCATGGGATGAGATATATGGTTTTTATAAGCTGATAAATATTTATAGAAGTGATGGAAAGAATGTAATCTCTGCACTTTGGAAGAATGCCAGGAGTGTGATATATCACAGGAAGGCAAAGACATAAATAATGTTTAAATGTGACAATAACACAAACTTCTTGTAAGCATTGCTTCTTTAAAACACTCTGGGTTGACTGAACAATAATACTTGAGCTACTTTTAGAGAAGTAATCGTGCTGTTAAACTCCTGCCAGAGCTGATCGTAAACAGAGCTCGGCTGAAGAATCTCCACCACACGTGCCAGAAACGTGCCCCAGACTCCAACAGGTATCACTTTGTTTTTCAGAATCCTCTGTTCAGCCTTGACAGTAAACAGGTGGTGTAGACTGTCCAGAAGTGTTTCAAATAGTATTTATAACAAGAGCATCTGTTCTGTTTTCTGTTGACACACTTAAAGTGGGCTATAAACAGCTTCACATAAAGAAATACATCTCCTCTTGTATCCAAAACAGTTCCATCCCTGACCTCCGCTCTTTATAGAGGTGCTTGAGGAAAAAAGTCCCAGATACACACAGCTAATGTGAACTGAGTGAACTGTGTGCAGCTTAATGAACATCATTTTTTCTAATATAACTACCAGTGCTGCAACAGAGGCTGTACTTTTTACTGCACAAGTGTGTGATTCATGGAATATCCTTCTTTGGCTTTGGATTGCACAAACTTTCCCCCAGAACAATGTGCATTATACAGTTGGAATGAGGTTCTGAAAGCAGTTCTGGGGGGATAAATTTGATTTATTTTTATTTCATCCTTGTTTGCAATAACACCACAAACTTATGATACACTTGGGTTTTGACTTTGATTTGAACACACAGCATTGTAGAGACTACAGTGTCAAAACTGAAGTTCTTCTGATTGACTGAAGTTCTTCTGATTGACTGAAGTTCTTCTGATTGACTGAAGTTCTTCTGATTGACTGAAGTTCTTCTCATTCAACCACCCAGTTTATCTCTGGTCCCTCTAAAGCCAATGACCCCCCCTTCTCCATACTTTTATTTAAGTTTCAGTTTCATACTTCCATGTGCTGCTTCATTCAGGCAAGAACAAAACTTTTAATTTCTGTGTTCTTACTTCAACAACTCCATACTTGTTACAGTTACACTAAGTTTAACTGCTGAGGTTGAAATTTCAGTGTGACCTTCACAGAAAGACCAAGCTTTTACTCCAGTGAGCTCAAAAACGGTACTTAATCAAATGTGAGTATGAGTTTTTGGCATTTTGAAGAAGGTTAAAGGATAAAAAACTTCTAAAAAAATTATCTTTCATGAGTTCTTGGGGTTGTTTTACCAAGAATTAAAAGTTTCTGGGTCTTCCGGTCAAAAACCAACCAGACTGAATCCTGAAGTTTTGTGTTAACAGGTAAAAATTTACAGGAGAGTTTCTTATTTTTGGTTATATTCAGAGATGATAGGACAGTGAATGGAGCAGGAAACTGGGGGAATGGGAAATGATGTTAAGGTTAAAGTCTATGCACAAGGGGAGTGCAACTAAACCTTTAAACCACTCTGGCATCTTGATAGAAATGATTATTCTGAATTCATCTCTTCAGTGTCTGCAGAGTCAAAGCTACACTGATGCTTTTAACTAACCCATTATGACCTTCCATTCTAATTCTGCAGAGCAAATCTTAATATTTTTACATGCTGTGGTGCCATTTTTTGCATAAAACTTTTGCCATACATCAACACAACCCTTGAGCACATACTAGTCAACCAAAGAAAATGAAAATATGTGATGACATGTATTCAACATAGGGAGAAAATTGAACAACTGTAGTCTGGATCATAATGTTTTTGTTGTTAAGGCTTCATTCTGGATTTTTGGAGACATCAGTGGAGGGAAATAGTGCTCTGGGACATGTTGAAAACACATTTTATAAGCTAAAAGAATGATTAATCTGTTTTATCTAGTGTCAAATCTACCCCCAATCAAAACTTAACAAACAATAGCAAAACAAAGCAAAACCGGAATGATTTGGATCTTTACACCTCAGTCTTTTATTTGGTACCATTTGGAAGAAGGTGGCAAAGCTGTAGCATCTATTTACCAGTCTCTTGATGAGCCTTGAATATGGAAGAGGAAGTATTTCCAATATGGCGACCACCATCTTTCAGCTTCTGAAACCACTGAGCAAAGTAACTGCATCCAAGTTTTGTTCAGTCCACGCTCCAAGCAGAGTGGATTTGACTAAAATAGACTCGATCCATAATGAAAATCAAGTGTTTGAGCCTGTTATCACGTTCATGTGGAATTTCTTTTCCTTTCTATGAAAAACAACAGAAGAAAACTGAGGTCCAGTTTATTAGTGACTGGTTTAAAACCACAGGACCAAGGTTTGGCTTGCTATTGCAACACATTAATTTTAAGCCAAATACTCATGTTTTTGTTTATGAAACTGTAAATGTCATCATGCTGATGCATCCATTTCATCTGAGCAGCAAGAGAGACTGAGAGGCAGAGATATCTGCCAAGTCATGGGGCAAAACATCCTCTGGACCACAGACCCGTTGCAGGGTTAAGTTTTTCCCAGAGTGGAGGAGAAAAAAAAACAGCAGGTTCAGCTGCGTCCACCGCTGAGGCCGTTTGAGCATCTGGCAGCTCGGCTCAGACCCTCCTCAAACAGCTCAGCTCTTTCCAATCACGTACAAATCTCTTTAGGTCTGCTGGCTTTACCATAGGCAGAGAGAAGTGGTTCTAATAATGTGGAACTTATCCCTCTAAATACCTCTGATTTAATGGGTACTCTGTATAGTATGAGGAGATTTATATCTGCATGAAAAACACACATTGTCTGAGGTTATGAAACGCAGATTAATGGGTTTTTGAATGTTTCTCACCCTCTGCTGTAAAGTTCACTGTATGTTTCTAACCACACCGTAACTTCTGGTGCAAAAAGAGGCCTGTAAGTAAACTATCATAAAGTTTTATTCTCTTCAAAATGTTCCTCTAATCCGTCTTATAGGAGCTACTTCATGGCACATCAGCTGACCTCATCTAAGGTCACACACTCATTGTGCTCTGACGGTGAATTTCTACGCCTCATTGATGCTCCCCATCCAAGTCAAATCATATGTCATCCCTGTTTTGACAGAGCTGCTCAGAAATCCAACGAGTGTGTGCAACAAGTGGAAAAGCACACTCTGGCATGTACATGTGAAGTGTTCAGTGTATTTCCCGAAATCTACAACACCATGGATGAAATATACTCACCCAATTCTGCACATACTTAAGAGAGAAAAAAGCAGAGAGAAGGAAATAAAACTTACTTTGATGTTGTAAAACTCCACACAGCTTCCTGCTCTGCCTCTGGCGTTGTCCACCAGCTTGTCGTCCATCCCGGGCAACATCTCCACGTCTGGAAACCTCTGTCCTCCTGCCGGCATGGTGCAGGTCTGTGGATGTGTGTGTGTGTCCGTCAGATGACTGAGCTGTTCACTTTATTCCCTCCTCCTTCTTCCCTCTTCCTTCTTCCTTCCCCTCCTGTGTATCCTCTCTTCTTCCTCCTCTGCTGATGTTTTTTTCAGGGCTCAGGTTCCTCCTCCTTCACACCTGCAGTTAGAGACATCCATTGATGAAAAGCAGCCAAATATAAAGTTTCATTTGTAACTCTCAGCCTCTCTGCTCCTGCCTGTCCGTCTGTCTGATAAGGTGTTTGGTCCTGTCCGGTCGGTCATCCCAGCCCCCTCCCATTCCCGGTCATTCCCTGCCCAGACAAGCCCGTCTGGTCCCATTGGCCAGTCAGGTGGAAGAGGCCAAACAGGGGGAGGGCAAAAAGGGGAGGAGGGGAGGTGTTAGGGGGGTGACAGCGTCCTCTTAACAGCCACAGAGCGGGAAATCTTTCATCTCTCATATGTGTGCGACTGGTGGAAAAACTTAAACGAGGCTCGTTTTCCTCCATGTGGTTTTCCACGACCTTGTCTCCTCTACTGTCCCAGAGTTCAGGGGTCACCCGAAGCTTCTTCCTCAACTCTGAGACTAAACACAACAAAAAAAGAGCCTGGGAAACAGAGAGGGGGATCACTGCAGCGAAAAGATGTTCAAATTAACCGGGAGGAGAACAAAACAAGCAAAATCTGCAACGTAAA